>OW203739.1:18491783-18584283 GCA_934045075.1 Yponomeuta sedellus
GAAAAACGTCATATAACTTTTTCCGCAGAACAAACTTACGAGAAATTATCCTAAATAAAATTTGTCGCAGCTGTACGAAACGTCACAAAGTATCCGAATAAATAAGATACACCTATACCATGCATCTCTGAATCAAGCACTGTCAGTTAGGAAATACGCGCATTGAGAGACAACCTGGATATCTATTAAAAAACAACTTGCCAAGCGCGTGTTGGTCAAATGCAGACGCGGTTCCGTAGTAGTTATATCTTTTACAACTCTAATCGACTTACTCTCTGTTTCTCGTTCACTGGTGAATTGTTAACCTACTGTTGACAGCTGTCAGTTATATTCTTTTTAATGCACTAACTCGTGCTTAGGACAATTTTAAAAACCTAATTAGAGGCTAAAAATTCCACCCATGCCGGGATTCGAACCTCTTTAGCTGAATTGGAAAGAGCGCTGGCACAGATAGCCAGAGGTCGCGGGTTCGAATCCCGGCATGGGTGGAGTTAGCCTTTAAATAGGTTTTTAAAACCGTTACTACACGCCAAGCCCAGGGGCCCTAAGAGCGATCCCACACGGGCGTTGCGTCGTCGTAATGTAAAGATTTCAATGCAGTGAATGCCACTCGAGCATTACATCGGTGCTGTGTCAACATGGCTTATATCTGTGTATAAAAAAAATCTCCATGCAAAATTATCTTCTTCTTCATGTGCCGTCTCGTATCGGACGTTGAAAATCGATTCGGATAATTTGCTGTTCGAAGCTGCTAATACAAACAAGAAAGTAGTACACTGTTCAAACCACCTGTCGTAAGTTGCGTAGCCATGATGTCTTTCGTTTCTAAGATCTTCTTACGGGAATCCTTGTGTGATAGGTTGATGGAGACTGTTCTGAGACTTGGTTTTAAGCTTTACTAAGTGTACGAAATACCCTAGCTTCCAATTTATGATGGTGTTAAGGACCTCTGTCCAAATCAATAAAATTCTCATTTAAAAAATCGCCAGGTAAACATTACAATTCAAAATATTATGTTCTAATAATTTTAATGACTTCGTTGTAATTGTCGTTGTGATTCCAGATTTGGCTTTTATTTAATAGTTTGTCGATTTGTTTTTCTACGCTACAAAATTGAAATTTAGTACTAGCTCATCTTTCGCAAGGAACCCTAAAAAGTTACGACGAATATGACACCCGCAAATTAATCTTGTTTTATACCTTTTATTATTGACTGGGCTGAGTTTGCTTGATTTGATTTTGATTGATTGGGCAGAGTTTGTTTTTTTTACTGAACTGGTATACAGGGTGTCATAAAATCCTCCTAAACAGACATAACATAACATTTACATACTAGGATACCCTGTGTCGTGGGAACCAGACACAACGACATCACAAATATGTAAACCTCCTTTTCTTTCGTTAAGATAAGAATATTCTTTATTGTACACCAGGAAAAAACAAACAAAAAAATTATCGTTCTTCTTCTTCTTTCTTTTCTTTTGTCCCCAGCCGGGGTTCGAACCTGGGACCTCTTGCATGATAGGCAGATGCGCTGTCGCAACGCCATAGAGGTCATCGAAATGCGAAAATGGTTCACATTTTTGTACGCCGGTTTTTTATATTTTCTTACTTTCCACCTAAGTTCTTGATTTTTTATAGATTCGAAAGAAAAGATTGCAAAAACTACAAGTTTATTATTCAATTTAACTGAATTCAATATTCATATTTTTATTTCAGAAAAACGTCCGCGTACATAAATACTTTTACTGAAAACATTTAATCAAATGAAATTACTATTAAGTAGAAAACACTGTACTTCAAGATAATACCTACTTATTGTAATGCGGTGTTACCAATACAGGTAAAGTTTATTCTGCATATGTGTGTATGTGTGTGTAAGGGTGTGTGTGCGTGTGTGTGTGCGTGCATGTAGGCTTACATTTTACTTTGAAATAGTATTCCTTAATGATTCGCGATACTCATACATGGTTACACATTAAACGGGTGAAATCGCGATTATTTATTAGGTAAAACGTAATTACTTTATTTCCCGACGTTTCGGCAGCGATACAGTTGCCGCGGTCTCGGGTAGACTCGGTCAGTCTTTCAATAGTATTTCTTAATGATTCGCGATACTCATACATAGTTATATATTAAACGGGTCAAATCGCGATTATTTATTAGGTAAAAAGTAAGTAAGACTCGGTCAGTCTACCCCAGACCACGGCAACTGTAACGCTGCCGAAACGTCGGGAAATAAGGTAATTACGTGTTACCTAATAAATAATCGCGATTTGACCCGTTTAATATATAACTATATGTTACTTTGAAAACCTCTATTCAGTTGACAAGGACGGGTTGATATATTTTAGTTGCGCTAATTATGCGCGATTAGGTATTGGCACAGGGCATTGAGTAAATGATAAGACGGAACAAAGTATACAAACCAGCCATAAATAAATTGCCAACGAAATAAATGTAAACATCCATTTTATCAGACTCGTGTCCAACTATATAACCTGGAGACTTTTAGTCCGGATTTTCTTACGGGTGTTGTTATATCGGAAAAGTCCGACCAGGTTTCGCTCCGATTCGCAGAGCTTAATCATGGTGAGCAGAGACGGAGCTCGCGTCGTCTGTTGCTTGTCTCACAACCTGGAGTTATAAAAATATTATGATTGCAATATGTAAAGGCACTTAACACCAGCCTTGGTAAGCAGACAGAAACTGCGTGTGCGTTTATTTAAAAAAAAAAAAAAACCACAAATATTTAGCTTTCCCACCACAGTGTCATTCGTCAAGAACCATTCACGGAAGAATTATGAGGTGTCCTGATGATCAAGCAATATTAGGCTGGCAAAGGTTAATACATACTTCATGGGGCATTGTATACGCTTCTATAATAAAATCCCTGAAGATATATTAAGCTTGCCTAAGTCGCGGTTAAAAAAATATGTAAAGTACACTTTGTGCCAAAAGGGCTACTATAACATAAAGGATTATTTGGATGACAATGAGGTCTGGAATTAAAGCCAGTACAATGTATGAGTTCTATGTTTTATAGTAATTGTGTAAGCTATGTTAATTAAGGACTTTGAAAAGACTAAGTTTGGAGTTTTTTTGTCAATTTGTTCTCCAAAATGAACTAGTTTTTGAAATTTGAAACCTAGTTTGAATTGTAACGTTCATTAAGCCGCAGTTTCTGTGCTACTTTGAATAAAACCTTTTCATTTCATTAGTAGCAGTTTTTTATTATTATAATTTTTCTAAAAATATTGAAAGAAGATTTGATTTCCACTGGGGGCCGCAAACATTTGTATACATTGCCTCACAAGATAATATGTTGCAAATTTTTCATGTTGCACTGACCCGTGCTGAGGACAATTTTGAAAACCTATTTAGTGGCTTAAAATTCCGCCTATGCCAGGACTCGAACCCACAACCTCTGGCTAACAGTACTAGCGCTCTCCCAACTGAGCTAATAGGCAAGTGCTGGCATCGGCGAAATTCTGAACCTCTTTACACTATTCTCTGTATTATTTACAGGCAGCGACATCTGGCTGAAGTAATTTGCATCACTTGCAGCCCCGAGTACATATTTATGTAATCAATATATTTCCATGTTTGTGGTATCCTTGCCTGGTTGTCATAGCACAAGGAAAAGTGATTGTGTTGCATGGAAGTTAGTACATTCAATTGAAATGGTGAAAAAAAGTCAACAGTTTCATGCATTTTAATGTCGCAAGCGGTCACTTTACTATGAAATAGCTTATGCTTTTTTTAGTATCTTGTCATATTTATTAGCTTTCTTTAACAATAACGATATTACTTTTTTGTTCAATTATGACAAAATCATTGGATTGCTCTTGGTAAGTCATTTTGATAATTGAAACTAACTGGTTTAGACCGGTTTGCGCCAACGTTATCTAATAGCACTATCTACTTTATAATTTTCTTTATAGGGTTATTGCACATTTACATAAAAATCATATATATTTGTTTATACAGGGGTAAGCCACAGAAACGCCTTGCGTTTTGACATTTCTATGACTATGAAGCGATGGTAGCTCAGTGGGTAGAACCATGGACTGGCAAGCGAGAGCCCCAGGTTCGATCCCGAGTGCGGGCATGTAATAATGACTTTGTTTAATTTCAAAGTTACGTACATTTGCGAATTTGTAGTTGCAATACCACACGCTAACAGTGAAGGAAAACATCGTGATGAAACCCGCGGCTTGGTTGGCTCCGCACGTATTGACTAGTCTTTCCTGTGCGCTAGGCCGACTAAGCTGTCAGGATGGTATAGGTGCTGGGCCAGCCTACACCATCAATAAAACCATGTCCCAGGCACTACAGCGTCGGAGTGGTCCCTTCACCCATCTAGTGTGAGTGTAGATACCATTGGACGCTGTATAAATCATCTCATTAAGTAGATGCAAAAAGGCCAATATATATATATACGACTATCAACACTACAGCGATATCATTGCGATGTAAAAACCTAACTGCAAAGTAGGTAGTCGGGGCTGTAAATGATGCAATCTACTTCAGCCAGATGTCGCTGCCTGTACGTAATACAGAGAATAGTGTAAAGAGGTTCGAAATTTTACTGGCGCCGGTGAGTCGCCCATTAGCTCAGTTGGAAAGAGCGCTAGAGGTAGCGGGTTCGAATCCCGGCATGGGTGGAATTTTAAGCCTCTAAACAGGTTTTTAAAATTGTCCTTAGCACGGGTTAGCGCATTAAAAATAAAAATGGTACTATAAACACTGTCATGAAATTACAATATAAAGTCACACTTGTGACCCAGAGGGCAGAATTTGCCAATTGCCACTTGCCACGGTCCTGACAGACCTGAATAGGTGATATTATATTACAAAAATAATTAGTAGTAGAGAAAACAAATAAATCAGCCTTTTATTTGTCCCCACTGCTGGGACACGGGTCTCTTCCTGCATCGTATGAAATTTAGGCCTTACTCTACCAGTCTGTTGGAAGATTAAGTAAGGCAGTGGCGGGCTATCGAACCGCCCGTAAGGTCTCTGACATGGCTTAACGTCTACCATTATATGACAGCATCCAGCAACAGCTTAACGTGCCTTGCGAAGCACGGAAGCGCTCGGGAAAATGCCACTAGTGGTAGTCGCGGGATGGTCACCCATCCAGCGTGTGAACGCGCCTGCTGTTTGCTTAATCCAAGTGAGTGATTCCAATCACTCGGTTCTACTAAGCCTCGAGTGCGTCATGCGAGAATAAAAATGTATTTTAACATTCTTAACAAAGTCTCTCCGGTGACATTAAAATATTTTTCTCCGCTAGCTCTCTTTTTGAGACGGTTCTTACCTCCTTATCCTAAGTCCGGGTTCTGCGGGAAGAAGATAAACGTGCTTATTCATTCCCTCCTTTGTAATGTCACCGTGCGTGCGCAGTTTCGCCTTTGTGCGAATTTGATGAGACCAAAACTCATTTGTTTCAGTGTGTACGCGAGCCAGATGACATATTGCTCCGGGAGTGTTTTTTTATCCGACCTCGCTGACAAAGAGAGGGTTTGGTTCTTCCAGGTTGTTTGTGTGTAGTTATGTACGGCCGTGTACCTTAAGAAGGATTTTGGTTCGATGGGTTTCGGGTAAGAGGGTCATCGGAGCGACATTGACGACCTCTGTGGCGTAGCGGTAGCGCATCTGCCTACCACGCAAGAGGTCTTGGGTTCGAATCATGGCTGGGGCCAAAAAAAATCCAGGTCTTGGATGTTTACATGTTTGTGATGTCGTTGTTTCTGGCTCCCGCGATACAGGGTATCCTAGTGTGGGGCCAGAAGCAATGTATTTACCTGTATGTAAATGTTTTGCTATGTTAAACGTTATTTTACACATCATAAAATAAAAGCGTCATAATGGTATATTAACTACGTGTAGGTACAGAAAATTTTGCGGCAAAAAGGCTACTGTAACATTATAGATTTTTCTAACTTTTCAGAGCCAGTTCAATGCATTAGAACCTGGGTTCTAAAATAATGACAACCCAGATCTATTTTTCAATGAGACCCGATAATTGAAATTAGTTGGAAAGAGCTGTGGAGGGAAATTTCGAAAATGGAACATAGCTTTTTTTACTTCTAAATTTTTGTCTATTTTTTGTATTTCAAAAATTGATTAACTGGCCAGTCTAAAACTTTTTAAAAAACCTTTTAATACTTTCTGAGCGGCCTGGTATCTGCAAGTGATTGTATTTACCTCTACAATGCAGAAGTGGGGATACCGCTGCAATGTCTATGTATTTACGGCCTATATAAAAAGACTCACGCGCCGGTGCCTCTAAGGGGTGGGTTAGTCTCCAAAATTAGCCGCTTGCCATGATCGTCATACTTTACTGCACGCATAAAAATCATAAAGAAAGCACAAAATTATAAAAGTAAAAAAATGTACATGGCGAATTTATATTGTCTTTTCGGAAATAAATTATTTACTTACTTATTTACTGTATAAAAGTAATTATTATAAATATCACTAGTAACTGCAAGCAGGGCTGGCATGTTCTTAGCAAAACGTTCTAAATCGCGCGTTTTAGACGTGTGAATGACACCTGCACGTTTTTTTATGTTTTTTTTTGCATCCTTACAAGCACACACATTGCTTCTGGCCCCACACTAGGATACCCTGTGTCATGGGAACCAGAAAAAACGACAACACAAACATGTAAACATCCAAGACCTGGGTTTGGGCTTTTTTTTGTTCCCAGCCGGGATTCGAACCCGGGACCTCTTGCATGGTAGGCAGACGCGCTACCGCTACGCCACAGAGGCCGTCGATTGTACCCGTATACAGTGTTTAAGGCCGTGTTTTGGTTGTGTTTCAAAGACTCATAAAGTGTCATTAAATAGTTTTTTACTGCTGCTCCGACTCTCCAAGGTTTGCCGGAAGAAATCCCTTACAGAGATAAGCTCGCCTTTGTACATGTTATTACTTATGTAATGTCCTATTTAATGTTTGGTGTGCACTAAAATATATTTATCACAGTCGTGTGGTAAAGGCAACACAGTCGGTTTTTTAATAAGTTTTCTTTTACTTTTTTTGTCCAATTCGGATTGTGCTCAAAGGAGGTCGGTAATAGGGTGAGGTTTGTTGAGATAAAGGAACTGGTTGGTTGTTGTGTTCTTCTTTAATACGTCAACAGAAATCCGCACACAATAATACACATTCTTCCACGAGTCGCAGGTGCAGGGCAGGTAAAGAAAGGCGTGTAACGAATGAAAAATTCTGCCAAGAACTCAAAAGAAATATTTGATTTGATTTTGATTGATTGATTTTCAGATTTCTTTATTCATAAGTTTACAATTGTAGTACACGCTTGATACAGTAAACAAGTGCACATTAGTAGCTTAAATGTATAACATTTTTACCAGGCTGTCTTACCTATAAAAAAACATAATACTTACTTAAAAGTTAGGGCTATTTAGATACTTGGATATTAATGAGAATTAATAACAAGTGTATTTATGTGCTTCTTGTTCGAGGTACATTTTTGTCTTAGACATATTTAACCTAGGGACGGAAAAGAAATATTTGGCATGCCACGAAAAAGAGTCGTGTGAATTACAGTTTTAACTTTTCTTCTATAATTCATTCAGTATGTGGATTTTTTATTGGTATTTGAGTGGCGTAGTTAGGTAACCAAGGGCTCTGGGGCAAATTAAAAAAATTGGGCCCCACTGCTATGTAAACTGATTAGGTTTTATGAAATAAAAATATGAAATATACAAATACTTTAAGAAATACAATAAAACGCACATCTTTGAACTAAAACTTTCGTAAGCACAACACATTGTAGACTTTTAGTCCGGATTTACTTACTGTGTGATTGAGTGTGAGACAAGCAACCGACGACGCGAGCTCCGTCTCTGCTCACCATGATTAAGCTCTGCGAATCGGAGCGAAACCTGGTCGGACTTTTCCGATATAACAACACCCGTAAGTAAATCCGGACTAAAAGTCTACAAAACGCACATCCATTAATAATAAAACGCACATATCTCTATCCGTCAAATTGACAACACTGCCAACCTACAGAAAGAATTTAGGGGAATTCCCTAGGCATACTAACTTTTGAATTGCTCTCAACTGAATTGTCATGATTAAAGTGGGTTTGCAACCTGTCATATTTATTTTGAAAATGGGAGAAATTTCCAAAAGGTCAGTTCGATCGAGATTTCTGGTAAGGATTCGAGGGCCCCCTGAGCTTGTGGGCCCCGGGGCACTGCGCCTAGCCCCTAGGTAGCTACGCCACTGGTTTGAAGCGTTTTGAATGAGCTGAGCTCTTCATAGATGGCGCTTATTGCGTCTACGCTTTCATGTGAATTGAAAGCGTGGACGCAAAATATTCGAAGGCGTTCAATAGACGGTCATTCGAGGGCGTTCATAGTGGTTCAATAGTCATATTTCTCAGGTAATGGTCGTTTCATTCACACTATCGCTAGTCTAGTAACCAATCCCATTGTAATGGTATGACCATTACAATGGGAGTAAATGGTATAACCATTACAAAGTAATGGTATAACTCGGCGCGATTCGATCTTCTTCGCGAGAGATGCCGATTTAATTTGCGCGGGTTATAACCCTGGAATTACATTGTACTTCTATTGCTTTGTAGACTACCAAATTGAGGCAAATAACAACCATTGTCGTGCTTATAGTCTCTAGGGCCAAGTTTCAAGATTCTTTTCAGGATTTACGATTCTTAATTATTCACTTAGCAAATTTCCGCGGTTGGTGGTTAGAGCACGAGCTGGGGCACGCTCGAGGGGCACGAGTTTTTAATCTCTTCGACCGTTACCTAATTTATATTTCCCTTTTGAGTGTATTTCTTCATTCCTTTCAGGGCCTTTCCAATGGGGTTTCTATAGAGCTTGTGATTTAATTAATCGGTAAGGCTGAGACGCAGTGCAGTTGCAATTTATTGGAGGGATTTTAGAGGATATACAAGCATATATATAGCAGATATATATAGTACGTTAACCAACGATCTGCGAAAAACAACATGCAGGTCTGGATGCGGCAAGCTGAAGACAGGGCGCTATGGAGCTCATCATAGGAGGGGTAGGTCCTGTATGGACATAGTCCAGCAGTGGACTAGTATGACCTGATGGTCATGATGATGACAAGAATGGCTAAGAGCGAGTCGGACTGGTGTATTATTATTATTAATACTTTTATTTCACTTAAATTTTAACAACAAAACCGTACAACGCGACGAATTTAATGTCATGAGCATTTTCTACCAGGTAAAGGTAGGTACTGGAATACAATTTGCCTATTTTGCGAATTTGTGTTTTAATTCGTTTCAAACCGTTAGCTTATATATTTATTTCTACAAGTGGTTTTTTAAGGTAACCATACCACTCGCTAAATTTGAAGGAAAATATCGTGAGGAAATCTAAGGGCTTGAGGTATTCAGGTACCTCAGCGCTGGAATTGTCTATGCGCGGTGGGCACGTGTGGTTCCAATACTATCTTGTTCAGAGAGAAGGCTTGTGCCCTGCAGTGGGGCATATATACAAAAA
Organism: Yponomeuta sedellus; assembly: GCA_934045075.1. Classification (NCBI taxonomy): domain Eukaryota; kingdom Metazoa; phylum Arthropoda; class Insecta; order Lepidoptera; family Yponomeutidae; genus Yponomeuta; species Yponomeuta sedellus. The sequence goes on from OW203739.1 coordinate 18,501,320, forward strand.
CCCGTTACTGCGATGTGCCCGTCGGTCGCAAGTGGCTGGTCTTCTTTGCACTGGCATTGTAGTATCTAAAATATTTAAAGTATTTAAAGTTTATTTTAGTCTGTGTTGTGGCGCCCGCACGTCACCAGCCTATTGTTCTCTGTACAAGCCTTTAAACATTGAATGTGGGAGCAATAGAGGTTCCAAAAGTAAAAGCAGCTTTAAGGCTGTTCTTGCGAGGACCCTGCTGTGTCGCTCGTACAATTTAATATTTTGGTTATTGTTATATTATTTTTAATGCACTAACCCGTGCTAAGGACAAAAAAACCTATTTAGAAGCTAAAAATTCCACCCATGCCGAAATCCGAACCCGCGACCTCTGGCACGGGTAGCCAGAGGTCGCGTGTTCGAATCCCGGCATGGGTGGATTTTTTAGCACGGGTTCCCAGAGGTCGCGTGTTCGAATCCTGGCATGGGTGGAATTTTTAGCCTCTAAATAGGTTTTTAAATTTTTGGTTATTATTTCAAACTGAGTAAGAGTTTGATAAATATGGTTTTTAGGGGTTTATACATAATTAAATTACGGACATATTAAATATATATATTTCCTCAATCAAAAATTTGATACCGGACAAAGAAAATATGTATTCTATGCCCACAATGTTATTATCTATAACTGTCTCTGACCAGGTTTATCAAAAGTACTTTCATTTCATTACAATCAATATAAATATCAATTGTAAAAGCTAGATAGATATATAGATAAATAGAGAACACTTTATTGTACATAAAAATGTATATTACGAGGATATTTATAAACCTAGAGTACTGACGGCGGCTTTACCACTAAAAATGTCTTCCGGATCTCTTCCAGACAACCCTTGGATGGCCTAAACTGGCGAGGGAAGTACATGTACAAACAAACATACAAGGTGATAATGTTTGAAGTAGTCTTCGACAGCGACGTATGAAAAGCATTAAATAAAATCGGCAATATCGACTAGTAATACGCACCTCACAAACTAAGTGCCAATTTCAATTTCAAGCAGCCTGAAATTTAACGTTGGCTCCCCCATAAAAGTTTCGTGTCAACAGAACATTACCACGTACCGACACGTAAATTCTTACCAATAGAAACGAGGAGGATTGAAAAGCAAACTATCGGAGCCAATATAAAGCAATACCCAATATCGCTTATACCTCAAAATGTGTGATGAAGTGTGTTTATATGGAACAAGTAAAAGTGCCTTGTGAAGATGGGATCGTGGGCTAGTCGAACCGAGTGATTGGAATCAATTACTAAGGTAAGCAACGAAAGGCGCGGTCAGGTTGGATGGGTGATCATCCAGTGACTACCGGTAGTGGCATTTTTTCCAGGTGCTTCCGTGCTTCGCAAGATATGTGCCGGCTGTCATGTAATGTCAGTTGTTAAGCCATGCCCACTTTTGGGCGGCTTGATAACTTCTGACAGTAAGGCCCGCCACTGTCTTACAATCTTCCACTAACCCGGACTTGGCCCCCGTCTCCACTGCTGGGGCACGGGTCTCTTCCTGCATCGCATGAAGGTTAGGCCATACTCCACTTGTACTCCACCACGGGGGCCAAGTCCGGGTTGGTGGACGATTGTAAGACAGTGGCGGGCCTTACTGTCAGACGTTATCAAGCCGCCCATAAGGCCTCTGACATGGTTTAACGACTGTCATTACATGACAGCCGGCACCAATGGCTTAACGGGCCTTGTGAAGCGCTCGGAAAAATGCCACTAGCGGTAGTCGCGTGATGATCACCCATCGTGCACCTGACCGCGCCTGTTGTTGCTTAACTCAAGTGATTGGTTCCAATCACTCGGTTCGACTAGGCCACGAGCGCTTCATTTACTATAATACTTATTGCACCTTTACAGACAGGTATTCTTTTATCTACATTAGTGATACTAAAGACTGGTTTTAAAAAGCCAAAGATCGCTTTATTGATGTTTATTTTTTTAATTTTTCTAAAGCCTGTTTACTTTGGTGCTTAAATGTCTTTTTATCCACATTATACGATGCGGTAGAAATTTATTCGTATTTTTATATAATGTTAATTAGAGCGAAAGGTTTTCCATTTAGTGCTTATTTATCTTTCTATATAAAAACATTATGTAACAGTCGTTGTGAGTAGTTATGGATGCAAATTACTTCAGCCAGATGTCGCTGCCTGTGCGTAATACAGAGAGTATTGTAAAGAGGATTTTATTGTAATTTGAAAAACTTATTTATAGGCTAAAAATTCCACCCGTGCCGGGACTCGAACCCGCGACCACTGGCTAACCGTGCCAGCGCTCTCCCAACTGATCTAATGGGCAACTATCGGCACCAGTGAAATTGCGAACCTCATTACAACACTCTCTGTATTACTTACAGGCAGCCACATCTGGCTGAAGTCACTTGCAGCCCCGAGTACCTACTTTGCAGTTAGGTTTTACATTGGAATGATATCGCTGTACCTACATGATTATATCCATACTTATCCACTTCTGGACATAGACCTCCCAAAGAATACCAATTCCTTCTGTCCTGTGCCCTTCAGGCTGGGCGCAAATGCTGAGACGCAGGCGACGCAGCACAGTTCAGTACAGGGGAGGGCAGTTGAGGCAGACATGGGCCCCCACAGCATGCTGCGATGCAACTATTCGGTCCATTCCTTGGCAATTCTCACCCATAATAACTTGAATAGTCTGGATGATTTGTATCATACAAACAAGGTTCACAGCGAACTAATTCAATTAAATGTTTTGCCATTGCAACAAAATTGTTATTAAACACGCCTCGACGTGCACGCGTCGCGCAGAAATCTGTGCCGGCACTACAACGAGACGCAGAGCAGGGCACACACAATCATGTTTGCGTCGCACGTGCCTGCGCCGCAGCGTACGTAGCTCAATGACGTTCCAAGCTTTACAAATTCTGCGCTGCCCTTCGCTGCGCTGTGCTGTGTCGCCTGCGTTTCAGCATGCGCCCAGCCTCATCCAGCTACTGCCAGCAATCTGCCACAGAATGTCGTTCCAGCGAGCCGGTGGGTTTCCACTCCAGAAGCTTTGCATCCCATCGAGTAGATTAGATTAGCAAAATTCTTTATTGCACAATAAGCATATTTGTACAAAGGCGAGCTTAATACTAATGACCAGTGATCGAATAATCGGATGCATATTTACCTAAAGTTATTTTTTGGCTCAGAAATTATGGAAGCGGCTTCTTAAAACATATTTTTTAAATATAAATCCCGGGATTTCAGAAAATTCGGGAATGCAAAACTAATCGCATACGTAGCATGGAGACGACTTATTTAGCGTGTGATATTATGAATTTAAAAAACCCGGGACTCTGGTATTACATAATTATTTATATGTGTCTTTGTTTAAAGTTTATTTTAGCCTCCGATGCAAGTATGTATGTAGGGTGTAACAGGAAAAGTAGTGTGTTAGTTAAAAAAAAACATTACTATAAAATAATACTTTATTGCACATTTACAGGATAAAAAAAAATAGATGTTGAAATAATTAAAATATACATAATTATTAATAATATACACTATTTTTATTTTTAATGCACTAACCCGTGCTAAGGAACAAATTTAAAAACCTATTTAGAGGCTAAAAATTTCACCCATGCCGGGATTCGAACCCGCAACCTCTGGCTATCCGTACCAGACTGGTACGGATAGCCAGAGGTTGCGGGTTCGAATCCCGGCATGGGTGAAATTTTTAACCTCTAGATAGGTTTTTAAATCTATCTAGAGGTTAAAAATTTAAAAATCTCTAGATAGGAAATCAAAATCAGGGTTTCTATCCATAAGTTGCTCCATTTTGTTGATTAATATATTATTTGATGTCTGGTTTACAATTGATCTTACATCGTCAAATATTTCAAATGTTTCAGTTATAGTAAGGTCGCGTTTTTCTATTTTTACAATTGCAATATCAAAAATTTCGAAATACTCGTATTATATATACTCTAAATTTTTCTTTAAATTAGGTTTTGTTAATACTTTCTTAGCATTTCTAATAGAGATGGCTTCATTGCTATCTAATAAACCTAGAACATTTGTTATTTTGTCTAAGTGTTTAGCATAGTAAAATGCCGCCTTTAACCATGTTCCCCACCTAGTAATAACTGGCTCTGGAGGCAAGGGTAAATTTGGATGCAGCTCCTTAAAAATTCGTACCCTGTTGGGAGATTTTAAAAATATTTTCTTAACATTGTTAATTAAAGTGTCTACATCACTATAGCTTAAACGTATAGTCTCAGTTAACCTGTGCAAGGCGTGCGCTAAACATGTAAAGTGTTTCATATTTGGAAATGTATTTAATAAATGTATCCATACAAAAATTACATGACACGATGTATTGGTAGATACAACTGACTTTTTTAACTCGAGGTACTAAATGCAATCTTTAATAATACATTTATAAAAATAAATTAATAGACATAAACATTAAATACTATTTGTAGTATCACGCCTTTTTACCCGACTGCAGCGAAGCCCAAAAGGAGGGTAATGTGTTTAGTGCGTATGTATGTATGTAAGTATGTCCGATTCTATGTTCCCTCATAACTCCTTAACCAATGGTCAGATTTTGTTAAACAAGGTGTCATTCGATTCGGCATCCTTGCGCGGGTGTCATAGGCTATATAAAATCATAATTATGCGATCAGAACCGTGACGAAAAATAAAATTCGTTAAGAAGCTTCGTTAAAGTACAGCTAGGAGCCACTAGATGGCGCTGTTATATTTAGTTTATTGAATTCGAATACTAATTTTATTGAACTACCCCTAACAGGTGTGAAATATTTAAAACAGAATTTTGCGGATGACGTAGGTTACATAAAATCAGCATTAATAGAGAACCAACGGAACAAAAAATAACATTTACTTCTAAGCAATTAAAGTACCACTTTTAGCCACTTGATTATTTTATTATTGCTATATTTTATTTATTCTAATACATGTGTATACATAATTTCGGCTTTGGTCTACATGTAAACAAACCATTTATAGAATCGGTACAAATGCGGAAAGAAATAATTCCTATAAAGTGGTTTGATCCTTCTAGATCATTCATTTAATTAAAAAATATAATTTTGTTTAACTACGCCTAACACGTGCAAAGTATTTAAAAGAGAATTTTGCGGGTGTCGTTGATTTCATTAAATCAGCATTAATAGAGAACAAACGCAACACAAATAATATTCACTTCTAAGTAATTAAAGTACTGTAGCATTAGTTCCTCTACCCAACCACAGATGGCGCTGTTCGTGTTCTAAATTGCGGTATGGTTTTGTCCGAACGCCCTACATAATATTAAACAAAATTGGATAGTATTTGAGCGCTTGCGAATCACTTCGACCAATACTGACTGTCCACTAATAATTGGCACAACTAGTGACGTAGGTAATATACCTCGCTTTGCGCTGTGGTGCGAGTAGTACAATTACTAATTCGTAATCCTTAGTAAGTTTCATATTGCTTCAATAAATAGATCCCGAAGTACGTGCTGTCGTGCTGAAACAACGTTTCTCTTCTTGTCTGCTGAAACCCTGTCCTACAGTACCACTTTTAGCCACTAGATGGCGCTGGCATATATTTATTCTAGTACATGTATAAATTTACATAATATCAGCTTTGCTCTACATGTAAACAAACCGTCTATAGAAACGGTATAAGTGCTGAAAGAAATAATGCCTATAAAGTGTTTATTTCTTTCTACGCCATTCGTTTATCTCATTAATTTAAGAAATATCAACCTCATAGGGGGTAATTATAATAATACATTACTGCAGAGGCCGAGAAGTAAGGGATTGCTGGACGAGTTTGGGATAGACGGCCGAGTCGTAGACGAAGCCGTCTAGAACGAGTCCTGCAATCCCTGTTCCGGCCGAGGATTGTATAATGCTTTTCTCAAACAATGCGAGGAAATATTAATATTAAAATAATTACTAGGTAATTAAGAAATAATAGTTTAGTTTGCCGCCTTTTTTATTTTTTTAAATACACTAACATATTTGAGCACCATGTTTAACCGCACAAAAACCAATACCATAGATTGTTTTTTTTGTTAATCTAAGTATGCTTACATAACTTAGTAGGTGGTTGGCTGTATGTAATTTTTCCTTGGTCAATTTAATTTTAGTAAGTAAATTTAAAAAGTTAGAGCAGCGGACGGTTATGGATTTTCATACTTACTTTACTGGCTTAGGCCAGTAAAGTGAGGCGGGAGCCATAAAAGAGAAACTTTGTGGTTTTATTTCATGGTAATAAAATAACACAAACATTTCCGAGCATGTTTGAGAAAAAATAATTAATTTCTTAACACTGATATTAATTTCCTACTGACACTTAGACCAAAACTAACTGAACAAAATATATAAAGTGTAGCATGTAACTCCTTTTCCCCTGTGCGGTCATAGTCAGACAAGCTGGGTTCAAAGAAGAATCAATAAATGATAAAAAAATATTTGAACGCTCTCACTGGTAACCGAAGACGGATCCTCCGTGACCTCGTATCATAGGACCCATGAAATTTTAAAAAATTCTAGCTCTATTCATCTTAACGAATTTTATCTCGTTTCCTCCGAAAATAAGATTATGATTTTGTGTTAGGTTTCCTGTTCACTTGTGAGACCAAAGATTGTTTATCTACACCTAAATATTCAGTAAAATTTTTCAATGCTTTACGGGGCCACCTCAAGATGAATTTGTTATAGTTTTATTTTAATACCGGTAATATTTTGGCATTCAGAAAACCAAGATTTTGTATGTCTCCACGCCCATGCCACAACTCTAAATAACTACGCCAGGCCGAAGGCCGAGCCCCATCATGCGGGTGCGAGGAAACTTGCCGCGACGAGGTTGAAGGCCGAGCTCAACCGTCGCGGCACGGCCGAAGGCTGTGAAGCGGGCTAGAGGAATACTCCCACGGCCATTCCAAATGCTGAGCTCTATTTACGCTGATGCCAAATGGAGAGACTATTAGCGCAGCCGAAGGCCGCGACAGTTACTTAAAGTTGCTGTTAGGAGGAAACCTGTCGCGCCTTTGTACAGGCCGCGGCTGAAGGCTCAGACCATTTATGTTCCCATTTACAAGTCCTTATTCTAAGTAATTAGCGAGACCGAAGACTGGGCCCAGCAATGCAAGCACGAAGAATTCTACTCTGGAGATGTCGAAAGCTGAGCGCCGTTCAGGTCGAAGAGGTAATTCGTGACTATTCCAGTCCCCACCTACAATCGTTAACATTAAATAACTAGGTGCAGTGGAGCGTTTTTAGGCTACATAAAAAACAGACAATTTATGTAAGGATAATAAAGAAAAAAATCTGTCGTTTCCTTTGCAAATATTCTAGATAGTTTAACACCATTAGACCATATTCATTATACTAGCTAAAAAATATCGTACGATATAAATTTTTAATGCAGGCAGGTGGTACCTATGACTATATCAAACAAGTATATCAGTAAAAATATTTATGATTTGCCGAGACATGTCCATTGTCGAACAAAAGAAAATAAAGCAATAAACTAAAATTCATTTAGGACATAAAATAATATAACGATTTAATGCATGTAAACAGAACAGATGGACCTTTAAATTTTATCGTTTTTCTGAGTCACTAAAAGGTGAAAAATAAAAAAAATATTTAAAAAAATAAAAGAACCCGACTGCAGTGATAAATCAACTGAAAGGGAAAAAATAAGATAGCTTTATTTTCAAATGCTAATGTCGAATCAGAAGAGTTCATGCTGCTTTACTTGAGGGACCAAATAATATAACTTTATAAGCATTATTTGCTCAAACTGTTGCATTTATTATTTTATATAAAATGATGCAGTCGGGACCCATAAGAGGACTTTAAACAAACAGTAATGGGTCCCGACTGCATCATTTTATGTAAAATAATAAATGCAACAGTTTGAGCAAATAATGCTTATAAAGTTATATTATTTGGTCCCTCAAGTAAAGCAGCATGAACTCTTCTGATTCGACATTAGCATTTGAAAATAAAGCTATCTTATTTTTTCCCTTTCAGTTGATTTATCACTGCAGTCGGGTTCTTTTATTTTTTTAAATATTTTTTTTATTACATCAAGATTAGGGCATATTTGTATCGCAACACGGTTTCGGCAACAGTTGCAGAATACGGTGTTCAAATGTAATACAAAAATGTTGTGTGTCTTAGGCCACACACACACTGGTCGAACGAGGGAATCTCTCACTATAGTCAAAATCTTCACATTTTTGCAAATATAAGTACAATGACATTTAATATATTTTGTAAAAATAAATAATTCTTACCTTTAAAAACCTATTTAGAGGCTAAAAATTTCTTAAAAAAACTTAAAAAAATTAAGTAATGCAATTTGCTTGAGTCAGATGTCGCTGCCTGTAAGTAATACAGAGAATATTGTAAAGAGGTTCGAAATTTCACTGATGCCGTGAGTCGCCCATTGGCTCAATTGGTAGAGCGCTGGTACGGATAGCCAGAGGTTGCGGGTTCGAATCCCGGCATGGGTGAAATTTTTAGCCTCTAAATAGGTTTTTAAATTTGTTCCTTAGCACGGGTTAGTGCATTAAAAATAAAAATAGTGTAATCCTTACCTTGTAAATAAAAGAGATAAGATGTCCAAGACCCAGCGTAGAGTAAATCAGGTTCCAAAATTTGTAGCAAAGTCGTCGTCTCATGTAAAACCAAAATCCGTATCACAATGCAAATCAATAACCGTTGTAGAATAGCCAAGTAGTCCGAAAATACAGAAAACACACAAAAAGCACCCGAACGCATGGCACGCAAAGCGACGAATGTGATGAAATGAACAAAAGGAACTGTTTTTGGGGCGCTACCTGTGCACAAGCAGGTATAATTTACTGTCTCGCTCACTCACTTATAAGTGCGAGTAAGATGACAAATTATGTTATATTATATATTTATGAAATGTTTACCAGCCCTCTTACGGATGCTACTTATTTTCGCCGTGTTAATATAATAAAAAATGAGATTTTTTTTATAGAAATTCAAGGCACCGAGTTGTTTGTCGCTATGTAGAGTGAAGAAAGAAAATTACTTATCTTGACGTTTGCAATGACAGTTTGGCAATTAACTTTATAACATTAGCCAGCACCCGATCTATAGTCGGAAAGCACTAAACGATAATTCTGAAATCGCTTGATTTTTTACGATCGATACAAAAGTGCATTCTATATTAGCAAACACCTGAACGAAAGTATCTGTATTCACCCGACTTAATTCTATAACCAAAACACTGTATTCGTCGATTCCGGAATCCCGGGATTTTTTCGATACAAAAGTGCATTCCATAACAGCCAACACCTCAACTTTAGGTAAATATGCATCCGATTATTCGATCACTGCTAATGACTTAATATTAATTAATAAAGACTTAATACTAATAACGACCATCGGTTCTTATTATTATTATTTTAATTCTTCATTGCACTAATTATATGAGTAAATGTACAAAGGCGTGCTTAATGCAAGAAGCATTCCAGCACACCTTTGGTTTTGAAGAGACTGGCAAAGGGTAGAGCAGGAAAATAAGGTGAAATACAATAATAAACTTACATAAACATAGGGAGATACATTAACTTAGATCTAATGATAAACCTACACAAACGATAATTCATAGATAAATAAATAAATATATGGTTCTTCGGCATATATGGTTAGGATAGCCTCGGAATCGTCAGTACGTCAACCTTAACATTCGTTGTTAAATCGCCCGTAACGTGACTAATGTGATGTTTGTCTATTGTACTGTGCCCCGTTAAGAGTTTTTTCTTCTTATATATCTACAAAAGCAATGAAACTGTTTTACAAGTAAATGTTTTTAATCTTCTAAAAACTCTTGACATAAAACCTTTACGAAGCAATCGCAATCGTCGTAGGACAGTCCTTGAGATTGACACACTTATTGGAGACAGTCTCTCTGACGGTGGGCGGGACGCAGTAGCAAGCGGAGTAGTCGCAGACCTGGCCGCTAAGGTCTTCAACAGGTGTTGGGTTCTCACACGTAGCCTCCGGTGTTATATAGTCACAGCTGCGTTTTGGTACGTAGCCCATAGTACCCTCTTCGCATTCGCTGACACCTGGAAAGAGGTAACATTGGTTTAAGCTGGCCTTCAGCTATTGAGATTGACATAGTATTTAAAACTCTCAAGGTCAGGATGCAGTGTGCTAGTCACATTTTCCGAAGAACTGATCACCTATTCTCACGTGTAACAAAGAAATACAACTCTGGTTGCTCGCTGCAACCACATATTACTTGTGGTTGCTGGATCAATACGGCAGAGGGCAGAAAGAAGGGGTCTGCCTTGGGGGGACGATATCTAGCAGTGGATAAACGTAGGTTGGACTCTCCTAAGCTTATCTTTAGGGCACTGTTTATCTTGCCCTACGCGAATACATCTTCTATTGTAATAAATCTATCGTCGAGTTAGCACCTGTAACACAAGTCATTTGGTTGTACTTAGTATGGGGCTAACGAGATCTGTGTAATATGTCCATGAATATTTATTTATTTATTATTTTATTATTATTATTTCGTCGGCACATGAGGGAAACGGCCTGGGGTTTCGCTCAACGATCCTTTCATCCATATTCGCTCGATATATTTCTTTCGTTCCTTTGTTTCTTTAACCCTTTAATCATCTTTGTGTGTCTAAGCCAACGCACCTTTCCTTTCATAATGTTACTCACTAACCTTCTTTCAGTCCGCAGTGTTGCCTAACCAATGTATCTTCCCAAGGTCGTCATTTTGACTTCATTCACCCATTTTGTGAATTCTACCAGACGTTTGTGCAGGATCTAGCACTGCTTTGTGACCAGCTGATCTAACTGTACTGGACATTTTGGCATGCGTTGCACCATCTTCTGCACAATATCCTGCTTTTAATTATCTTTCTATAATAATATCACCTTGACACAAACAGGCCAGGCTTATGACGACCATACTCTTTTATTTCTAAGTAAGTAGGCTTTAGTTTCACTGCTAAGTTAACGAGTAATAGTCGACCCGCCTACAAAAGGATATCTTCGTACAAATTTCAATTGAAATTACTTTTTGAAATCGTCGGTGTTCGAAAGCAAATAGTGACACAAAACCTATAAATCAATAAAAATTGGTTTTTGAGGTACCCTAAAAATCAATAGAAGCGGGGTTCCCTGTAATATTAAAAAGGTTAATCAAATATACTTACACGTTCCAAGGGCCCAAATACACCCTCGTGGGTGAAGATCTGTGTCAGCTAAGGTTAATCCGACCAAGAGAAGAATACCGAAAAATGCTACGACCTTCATGTTGCCAATAACTTCTTCAACTCAACTGGATAATATCAGCGTTAGAACCCTTTGATACAAACCACTGATCTAGAGCATTAAGCGTCATGTGTTTATATAGAATCTCAGGTTAGGCATAATAATAATTTACAGAAGGTTCATTTTATGATACGAGTAGAAACTTGTCATCAGCATCCTGATGTCAGTTCAGAAAGAGGACTTGTGGAATATGTACGTACATATTACTATAAAGTTTTATGTCTCATATCATTTCTAGCTTTGGTTTTTGGGGACTATCTCTTATTTGGCCGGATTACTTTTATAGACAGCACCTACGAGTGCGTTTTTTATGACGCCTACTAACGTTCCACTGCAGGGCACAGGCCTTTACATAGAGAGAGACTATGGGCTTAATTACCTCGCGTGCCTACCGCGGATTGGCAATTTCAAGCTCTGAGGCTTTTGAATACCTCAAACACTCATGTTTCCTCACGTTTTGTCCTTCACAGAGTCCGAGTACGTGCTGTTGATATTTTTTTGTCGATCCATCGATGGGCCGTATGCCGTGTACCAAAGGAGGATGTCAAATAATAGTAGAAAAAATAAATCTATGCGTTTTGTTTTATACTAGGTATACCCTACCTATAGGTAGTACTTAGGTACCTAAAAGAATATTATACTTATTATACTTACTGTTAGAGTCTTAATATTATACTGGCAGTAATTATAATGCCAGTATAATATTAATATTATTGTGAAACAGGCCCTTAGAGTCTTGTTGCATATTAATGCAACAAGACTCTAAGGGCCTGTTTCACAATCTGCAGATAAAGTTCCGGATATGCTATCCGCAACTTATACCCTATAACTTATAACTTATAGTCCCGCAAAGAACTACGAGACAATGAATTCTATGTAGTCTGGTGATGGTCTAGCCTCCGACTATTTTTTATTATGTAAGTACGTTAATCTATATTTATGAGCGGGCAATGTTGCCGAAACGACTCGGGAGCTGAGGTAATTAAGTTTACCTAATAAATAATCACTATTAGATGCATTAAATTAATAACTTTGTTGACCAAACTGGTTAAACTGGTAGAAAATCATTTCTACTTTGTGGTCAATATGCAATATTACAAGATTTAGTCGTCATGTGGAGGACAGTTATTATTGGATTATATATGCATGATAGCTGATTCGGGCCAAAAGGGTATCTTATCTAAAATGTATGTTTATGCAAAACACTGGATGCTGTTTGCCGTAACGACGTAACTGGTTTCTAGCATTGGTAAGTTACCTAGAGGATGTCTAATAGATTTTATAATTTTAAATTAGTTGTGATCAGCTATAAAGGCAAGCGAGGATGATGTTGATTCCAGGTTCCGACACTGCAACTGTTACGGCTGAGGTGCTTGAATTGTGAATTGTGCTTCCATATGTTACTGATATATTTGCTGTGTGGTGTCGGCCTAGAGAATAGCACCAACCCAAATTCTTCCCGCGGGTGTCGTAAAAGGCGACTATGGGACACAAACCGGGGGGTGGGCAACAGCGCCCCCTGCAGTACAATTCCACCAATCTGCGATCCCCAACCCGCATGCCCAGCGTGGGGATTATGGGCATTACCCCTCAATGATGGCACAATCTTGTGCTATGGCACTCATTAGGGGACTGCACCGACTGCAAGAAGGTTTTCCCACATCTGGCAAAAGCAGCGCTTGCTCGGGCTTGAAATCAAAGAGTAACCTTGAGTTCAAGCCCAAGCAGTTTCGACAGCTTAATCGGTCTAGCCCACAGGAAAGACAAGTTAACATGTCCGGAGCCAACCAAGTTAGAGTGGACCCTTCGCCCATCCAGTATGATTGTAGATGCCAATGGGCCGGTATAAATCATTTCATTACGTAGCTCCAAAGTTTAGTTTCAACTACCTTTCGAAGACACGGCTCTGTCTTCTATTCCGAAACAAACAATTATACTGTGTAAAACTGTCAGAAAATAATAGTTTTCATGAACTGCCGTGCGTCCAGAACAACCAGTTTAGAATATCACGAATCCTTTAAATCTATCATTACGCTTATTTATAAATTGCTCTAATTGGGAGAGAATAATATTAGTACAAAAGTACAGATAGTATAGAAATATAGGGTTATAAATTATTATCAAAAAATAAAAAAATATTCTTATAAAGGTTTAAAAAATAAAAATTCCCTGGTCTTGGATGTTTACATGTTTGTGATGTCACTGTTTCTGGATCCCACGACACAGGGTACTCATATCCTAGTGTGGGACCAGAAGCAATGTATGTGGCTGTATGTAAATGTTATGTTAATCCTTTAGATCTCTTACATAATTACCGATTTATAAATGTCCGTATACCCAGCAGGACCCTACGTCTGATTCGATTAACGATTAAAGTTTCACTTACCTAGTAATTAGTACCTTCTGAAAAGTATAGGTAAAATAATAGTACCTTAACAGTTAGCCAGAAAACTTACATGTTTTGCCAGCAGGACCCTCCGTTGTTAGAAGGTCTACGGACCAGTATTGTATGTCCCCGTATAGCGGTCAATTAGTACCTTTAGATTTTCCTCCTTTTCTTAGAAAAAAGTTATTAGTTTATAAGAAATATACCTACAAAAGATTTATTTTGCCGAACCCTTTTTTGTTTTAGGGTTTTCAGTCCAGACAATCATATTTCCGAACAGCTTAATATTAGTACCTTTAATTTTTATGAGGTTCGTAATTAAATAACATCGACATAAATAAAAAAATGCTTTTAATTTTTAGGTGATATTAGACAGAGCTAGTCTATGCATATAAAGAATTTAAGGGAGTGTAGCTTCTGAAAACTGGTTGATCTGTGAACTGCTATCAGTGTTACCAGTATACTCAGAGTTACCAAAGGAGTTTGGCCAACAGAATAAAAATAAATATCAGTAAGAATAAAAAACCGACGATTTCCATCGAAACCAGTTACCGTAGAATTTAAAAAATGTATACACTTTATTAGGGTGAATTGCCGAAGCAAAAAAACACACGACAAACCTGAGAATGTTAGGGCAAAATGCGGTTTTATGATGTGCTATATTTTTATATTCTTTTTAATGCTGTAACCCGTGCTAAGAGAGAGTATTATAAAGAGGTTCGAAATTTCACAGATGTCGGTAAGTCGCCCATTAGCTCAGTTGGGAGCGCGCTGGCACGGTTAGCCAGAAGTCGCGGGTTCGAGTCTCGGCATGGGTGGAATTTTTGATATCTAACAAGGTTTTTTGCTATATTTTTTTTTAGTAAAGTAAATACTTATATAAATAGTTCTCTACCTTGGCAAAAAAAAAGAGTTACTACGTATATTACACCCAAAAAAAAAATTTAGTCATTTTATCATCACTGTGACCTGTCCTGAACCCAATTCCGCTCATAAAAATCATAGCCTGAAAATACGATTTCTTATATGGATTTGAATCTATTTTCATTTCATCAAATTAAATAGTCTATCAAAAAAACCATTTGTTTGTCTAAAATTTTCCTCCTTATACATTTAACAGGCAGACAACTTTTGTCCGGAAAAAAGTTATCATATTAGTGGACAGAAAGTTTTAGTAAAATAGCTCCGTCAACATTGCATTGCTGCGCCCCCCCTCAAAATTACTCACTTCGGTTGAGTCCGGCTCGAGCTCTCGGTGCGCTTGCACCGGTCGCAACGTCTTGTTGTTTCCCGCCAAAAAAAACATAGTTTATCATTTCATTGACATGGGGAAAATTTTTTTTTTCGTTTCGGTGGCCATTAACAACAAAACTTACAAAACCTATTTAGCGCCTAATTATACTGTTTCAATCAGGCACCCCTACAAAAGCATTTTTTTTATTTATTTCGTCGATATTTAATTACGTACCACATAAATATGAAAGGTACTAATATTAAGCTATTTGGAAATATGATTGTCTGGACTAAAAACCCTAAAAAAAAGGGTCCTGCTGGCAAAATAAATCTTTTGTAGGTGTATTTCTTATAAACTAATAACTTTTTACACTATTTTTATTTTTAATGCACTAACCCGTGCTAAGGAACAAATTTAAAAACCTATTTAGAGGCTAAAAATTTCACCCATGCCGGGATTCGAACCCGCAACCTCTGGCTATCCGTACCAGCGCTCTACCAATTGAGCCAATGGGCGACTCACGGCATCAGTGAAATTTCGAACCTCTTTACAATATTCTCTGTATTACGTACAGGCAGCGACATCTGACTTAAGCAAATTGTATTACTTACAGCCCCGACTACCTACTTTGCAGTTAGGTTTTAACATCGGAACGATATCACTGTACCCACATGATTACACTATTTTTATTTTTAATGCACTAACCCGTGCTAAGGAACAAATTTAAAAACCTATTTAGAGGCTAAATAACTTTTAATAATAATAACTTTTTTCTAAGAAATGGAGGAAAATCTATAGGTACTAATTGACCTCTATACGGGGACATACACTAATGATTTATAACTCTCACTTATTGTGGGAAAATACATATCGAAGGTATGTCAACCCTAACATTTTTATTGCAAACTTGCCCGTAATATGTCTGAGCAAAGTGCACGCGTATAGATGCAGATGTGCTGTCAAAAAAAACAACCGAATTATTACACAACTAAAGATTTTAATCTTCTACTTTCTACGGTACTTTCTATTGAGTCCATTTGTGTCCATTACTCGGTCGAGACTTTAGGACAGTCCTCGAGGTTAACACACTTATTGGAGACAGTGTCTCTGACGGTGGGTGGGGCGCAGTAGCAGGCGGAGTAGTCGCAGATCTTGCCCCTACGGTCTTCTTCAGGTGCCGGGTTGTCACACGTAGCCTCCCGTGTCAGATACCCACAACCGCCTTTTGGCGAGTAGCTGTAGGTACCCTCTTCGCAGCTACTGTAGCCTGGAAAGAGGTAACTTTTAGATTTAGGCGACATTTAGACGGAGTTTATACGTTCAGTCTGGCGTCAGTCAATTCCATCAGTCTGGTTTGACAGACGGCAGTCTGATTGCCTATTAAGTGGACTGATGGACCAGACGCTTTGATGCTTCATCATTCTGGCATCAACCGAGCTTGATCAAGTTCGCGAGCTGAACTGACGCCAGACTGAACGTGTAAACTCCGTCTTACATGTACGTGTGATACTTGCGTGATGGACGTAGTCTCAAATATAAGCTTGCTGGCCACATCTGCCAAAGACCTGATAACCTAGGAGGTAATCCTACTTGAATGTACTTGAATGTAATGCTATGTCTATAATGCTGTTTACTATTAGCAAGCTGCACAGTGCACACATCTGCCGGCCAGGCAGGAAGCTGCTCACATAAAATATACCGAAGAACTGATAACTGTAACTGATGAGGTAATCCCATCAAAATTTGAATGTAAGACTGGAACATTGTATATCCTTTACAAATAATAAGAATTGGAACGACTTCAGATGTTGTTTTATTTGTAGATAGATATTTTATAATAAAACAGAAAAACTGGATAAAAAACGGATAAGCAGGTAAAATAGTCAGATCTGGTCGAAGGGTAAAGTAGTAAAGATGAAAAATGAGGGAAATCGAAAAATGTGTGACTAAGTTTAAATATTTGAAAATGATAGATAGAAAAAGAAATAAAAATGGTGCAAAGAGGTTTGCACCGTTACAAGACTATGTCTGTAATACTGTTTGTACATCTTTTGGTAGTAATTAATTATGAAAGGAGCTTGGGGTAAGGCATGGGACGCCCGCTAATTCACTGTGCAAATGATCTGAAGCAGATTGCCTGACGTAGCTGGACGGAGATAGCCGAGGACAGGAGAAAGTGGACTAAATTGGGCTGGATTCTACACAGTTGTGCTGTAGGTGACTTTGACAAACAAAAAATGTAATTATATGAGTAGTAGACGGTTGTATCTCGATATTTTATATGTTTCAAAAATTTACATTGAAATAATGATATTTTTTTCGGAATTCAACAGGTCTAAAAATATTAAAAATCAAGTTGTTCCGGTGATCTATTTTGTTTTCCCGTTGAATTCTAAAATTCTAGTTTTGTAACAATAGTGGGGACAAAACAAATATTACTGCATAGGGTAAGATAATAAGTTACTTTATTTGAGATCAATAAGATCATACGTTATATTATTAGAGCATCTAGGTTATTCGATTTTTAGACCCGTAAAATTCCCAAAATATCACAGCGGTGGTAGCGAAGCGAGAACGCCGGATTCTCAATCGGTCGTGGGTTTGCACTTCGGCGTTCAGGAATGCCTTTGTTCCTGAGTTATTGAAATTTGTGAAGTTATTTTAGTAATACTACTCGTTAGCTTTGAAGGAAAGTATCATGAGGAAACCCTTGTGTCGTATGTGTTAATATACCTCAGCCCTTGCGATGTACAGTTACCAACTAACTGCCGAAATCTTAGCTCTACATAAGTTTTTTTATGTCTGTGGTATAAATGAATGAAAGAATGAACGAACGAACGAACGACCGAACGAACGAACGATAGAACGAACGAACGAACGTACGAACGAACGTACGAACGAATGCATGAATGAATGAATGGATGGATGGATGGATGGATGGACGGACGGACGGACGGACGGACGGACGGACGGACGGACGGACGGACGGACGGACGGACGGACGGACGGACGGACGAACGAACGAACGAACGAACGAACGAACGAACGAACGAACGAACGAACGAACGAACGAACGAACGAACGAACGAACGAACGAACGAACGAACGAACGAACGAACGAACGAACGAACGAACGAACGAACGAACGAACGAACGAACGAACGAACGAACGAACGAACGAACGAACGAACGAACGAACGAACGAACGAACGAACGAACGAACGAACGAACGAACGAACGAACGAACGAACGAACGAACGAACGAACGAACGAACGAACGAACGAACGAACGAACGAACGAACGAACGAACGAACGAACGAATGAATGAATAATATTCATGGACATATTACACAGATCGCGTTAGCCCTATACTAAGTTTAACTAAATGACTTGTGTTATAGGTGCCAACACGACGATAGATTTAATACGATAAATACATAGATAACATTCAAGACCCGAGACAAACTAGAAAAGTTTTAAAAATCTATTTAGAGGCTAAAAATTCCACCCATGCCGGGATTCGAACCCGCGACCTCTGGCTATCCGTGCCAGCGCTCTTCCAATTGAGCTAATGGGCGACTCACCGGCATCAGTGAAATTTCGAACCTCTTTACACTATTCTCTGTATTACGTACAGGCAGCGACATCTGGCTTAAGTAAATTGCATCACTTACAGCCCCGACTACCTACTTTGCAGTTAGGTTTTTACATCGGAACGATATCACTGTACCCACATGATTATACTATTTTTATTTTAATGCACTAACCCGTGCTAAGGACAATTAAAAAAAAGTTTGTTTCCTAGTTTGATCCGGCCGGGGATCGCACCCGAGACCTTCGGTTTTACAGTCATCGTGCCAAACCGCTGCGCCACCGAGACCAATATCACTACATACAATTATGCAGCATGCTCCCGAGTCTACTTACATCTTCCATGGATCCATTTGCACCCCCGAGGATGTATCAGAGTGTCAGCTAAAGTCAACCCGAAGATGAGGAAAAAAATCCCAAGAATCGCTATTAACTTCATGTTAAAACAAACTCTTGTATTCCACCGGGTAATATCAGCGCTAGGTCACGTGGATGCAAGATCACTGATCTAGATTATTAAGCATCTTGTGTTTATATTGAATATCAGGTTAGTAAGTAGTAGAATTTACAGAAGGTCCGTTTAATAATAAGCACAATGATCTGAACTTACCTTTTCGTCAGATTTTCAATGTGAAGTCGCTGAATGGAGTGTTTATAAAGAATTTTTGATTAAGCAACGCAAGTTTGTGAATCCTCTTAATGTTTTCCAAAGCAAATTAGTAATTCTACCTACTTTTGTACTTTTTCACGTTGGAAATATCGTATTTACCTTTATTGAATCTTTCAATTCAATGTCAAATTGTTTATTAATTTTGAACATTAGTATTTATATTTCTAAATCTACGCTTCCGTGCTTCTCAAGGCACGCTAAGCCGTCGCTGCCGGCTGTCATGCAATGGCAGTCGTTAAACCATGTCAGAAGCCTTTTGGGGCGCTTGATAACTTCTGACAGTAAGGGCCGCTACAGTCTTACAATTCTCCACCAACCTGGACTTATCCCTCGTGGTAAAGTATGGCCTCACCTTTTTGCGAGGTAGGAAGAGACCCGTGCCCCAGTAGTGGGGACATCCAGGGTTGATATCGTTTCGAAATCTATGTCAAATATTCGTCACAATAGTAAGGTAGAATAAATCGAATCGGATAAGGTCTCACACAAACATACGCACACACACAGACACACACACCACACACACACACTTAGATGACTGCTGAAAATGCAGTGTGTTAATTTAAATAACTTGATTACTCAATTATGTCGTACTTAGATTTAGGATTAAGAACTAGTTTGTAGTATTTTTTTAAGCAGGTGAGTACTGAAAAAATGGCAGTCTTCAGACGTGTCTTGCCTGGCGGCACATGCTGAGCACACCTTTTGTTGCTAACTGTAACCTGTTATTTTTATTTGTTGTTGGTCGCAATAAATGCATTTTTTTATTTCTTAAGGACTACTTGCATTTCAGTATATCATTATTCATACACATCTTCCAGTTCCTTTAAGATGTGAGAATGTCTGTAAAGTCACATATAAGAAAAAATTTGCAGAATTTCCGTTGAGTCAATTTGTAGTTGATGTCTATGTAGGTAGTTGGCTAGGTTTGATTCTGCCCGGCACACTGACCTCTTGTTCGTGGCAATAATATCATGTAACTGACCGAACCCAAGTAAAAGATAAAAAATGCGTTATAGTCGCCGGCGATATAAATATCGATATACTCTCTAGGACAGACATAGAACGAGGATCCAAATACTTGTGCCTGCTGGCTGAACATAATTTGATACCGGCTATTACTAAACCAACGCGACTAGCAGCTTGTCTTGATCATATCAATATTAACCCAAAATATACAAATAATACCAAAGCAGTTGTTTGTAAACACGTAACAACTGACCATGATCTAGTAATGATTTCTATAAACGATAAGAAAACACGAATGGTCAGATTAAAAAGAGAGGTCACAATCTATAACTACGATTCAATAGATGAAGAACTAAAAAATACTAACTGGGCCAAAGTTATAAATTCTACTGAAGTATCTGAAGCCACGCTGGTTTTTTCATCAACGGTAGACGCAGTACTTAAAAACCATTCTAAAATCGTTAGGAAGAATCAAAAAGATTATAATATGAAGCCATGGATAACACCAGGTCTAATAAAATGCATGAAAGTCCGAGATAAATTACACTTCAAAGCTAGAAAGAACCCCGCTAATGACATAATACAGATCACCTATAAGAGATATAGAAATTATTATATTAATATTGTCCACAAACTAAAGCGAGATCACGATCGTAAACTTTTGGAAGATAATAATAGTAATCCCAAAAGACTGTGGAACGCCATTAAAGAGATATGTCATGCCAAAACAGAAAACGTCGCAGCTACAGAGTTGACTACAATTAGTGATAGTCCCACAAAATCTGTTGATACATGTAATGAGTACTTTTCTTCCCTGGGTAAATCGCTTGCTGATAAAACCCTTCAAGCATTAGGAAAAACAGAAGAAGAGCTGTCTTCAGAAATTGCAGTAGCCAATGGTCACTCGGCATCATTTTATTTACATCCTACAGACGAAATTGAAGTTCATGGATTCATCAACGAGCTACAATCAAAAAATTCATGTGGGCTTGATGGCTTGAGCAATAAACTGTTAAAAAAGATAGCTAAAAACATTGTCGTTCCCTTAACACACATTTGCAATATTAGTCTGAAATCAGGTGTTTTTCCAGAACAGTGGAAGAAGACTTTAGTGTGCCCAATCCACAAAAGCGGTACAAAAACAGCACCATCGAATTATCGACCAATATCACTGTTGTCTCCGTTCTCAAAGGTGCTTGAAAAGGTCGTTAATAAAAGATTTATGACTTACCTTGAAAAGCAGAAACTCCTTAGCGATAGACAGTTTGGTTTTCGGAAAGCTAAATCCACGGAGGACGCCGTTTCTGCATTAACTGAACTTGTCGTTAAGGCACTCGATAATGGAAAAAAATGCATAGGCGTCTTCCTGGATTTAGCTAAGGCTTTTGACACTGTCTCGTATCCAATACTCTTCAGAAAACTAGAATATATGGGTATTAGAGGTGTTGCTCTGGATTGGTTTAAATCATACCTAAGTTCAAGATGGCAATGTGTTAAGATAGGGGATTATACTAGTTCATTCCAGGAAATGCAGTTTGGAGTGCCCCAAGGCAGTATCTTGGGACCCTCCATTTTTTTAACCTATATTAACGACATCTCGAACGATGTGAAGGGGGCCGACCTCTTCTGCTACGCGGACGACACCGCTGTTCTTTTTCAAGATACATCGTGGGACTCAGTTTTTCAGAGAGCAGAGGATGGCATATCTCAAATTGGACGCTGGCTTAGCATAAATCTTTTGACATTAAACACGGATAAGACAAAATACATAACTTTCTACAAAACAGCAACATCAGCTCCAAAGTATCGACCTGCGATAAAGATCCACTCAAACTGCAATAGGACTTCTCTCGCAAACCCTTGTACCTGTCCGGAGGTAAACAGTACCCCAATCATTAAATATCTAGGTATAATGCTTGATCAGAGGCTCTCGTATCGTGACCACGTCCATGAATTGGCGATCAGAATTAGAAGACTTATTAGTATCATGAAGCCGCTGCGGGAATGCGCTGGTAAAAAACTCCTGAAAAATGTATACGTAACCATATGCCAATCGGTTATACAATATTGTGTCTCAATTTGGGGGGGCGCCGCAAAAACAGTCTTGATCGAGGCGGAAAGGGCCCAACGGTCTATACTAAAAGTTATGCTGAAAGTTAAACGTAGATACCCTACAGCCCAATTATACGATGACTGGAATATGTTGAGCATCCGCAAAATTTTTATACTAAGAGCAACTTTGATTGTACATAAAAAAATGTTAAATTACTCTGACTATGACCTGTTGCTTAAAATACGTGTATACCGAGCACCAACCATCCGCGTCAACTCCGCATTCGCTAAAAGACAAGGCCCATTTCAGCACCCACACGTCTATAACAAAATAGTGAAAATGTCTAGTTTACAAAATAGATCACTGAGAGAGGTAAAAATCTATACTACTAAATTACTATTAGGGCTGAGTTACGAAAAATGTGAAGAAATTGTCAATTAAATAATAAATTTACCAATTACAACATTATTATAAATACATCATTAGTTGCACACAAGTTATTTATGCTGTTATTATCATATATATTATATACATAATGTACATAAAAAAAAAATATAATTTCTACATATATAAATATTTCTTTACATATATAAACACACATATTACACGAAACGCCTTCAATACAATCCATTACTTTATCGTGCTTCATTTAGTTTAAATATAATTATAGGTTACTGCATGTAATAACCGAATCGCTATCGCTTATGCGCCCGCTTCGTACTTGGCACTCAAATTGTGAGCGTCGTCCACAACACAGGTATGCCTAGTGTGGAGTCGCTGTGAACTGGTAAATCCAATTTTTGCTAACTACCCACCTTTTGTAAACAAACATTCATATGTTAGTTATTAGCATTATTTTTATTAAATCTAGGTCTCTTCTTGTTTGAACCTGTTATAATAGATATATTATAAGCAAAGTTGGATTTTATGTGGCGGTCAAATAAAGATTTTTTTCATTTTCATTTTTTCATTTTCTTAGGCGTAGGGCGAGCAAGAGGGTAGTGTGTAGGTAGTCTTCAGTGTCTTTTTTAGTATTTGTATTTACCTAGCATATAAGATAACTTGAATTTGTAAAACCATGAGCCTCTGCCAACAAACTGTTATCCAGTTTGGCAGAAACCAACTTCTGTATTTTTTTGTATTTTTATTTGAATAAATGTTCTCAATCAATCAATTTGTTAAAGAGATTGGTAAAGAGGCTCTTTTGCAATAATGCCATCCGTTGCACGACAGGCATTCAATAGTAACATGAGTAACAATAATTTACTTAGTGAGTAATCGTTAAAATAATTATATATTTACCGTAGTAATAGTCATCCAATCACTTTCTTATACCAACAGTGCTAAAGCCTTCTTGATACACTAAGCAGATAAAAATACCAACAATACATTTGGCTTTGTATAGATTCAATTGCTCATGACAATTTTATTTGGGTGAACAAGCAAAACAACACAGGTGTCAACGAGGTTTATATGATCCATTTCCTCTCTAGGATGAAGTGCTTCACGTAGGACGGCAGTCTGCGCTCTCTTTTAGAGCGACGAGACAGAGAGGCACCTTCCGTTGATGGATTTGGAGACAGATTCGAAGGCCTACCTCGCCTCGGAATCCGGTGTCATGTACTATTTTTCCAAAGGCACATCTTCAGTCTCCGGCAAGGGCGCCAATGGTCTGGAGACGCTTGTTTCACGCCTATCAGAAATCCTAACAAGCGAGTAGTCTGGGTTGCTTTGAAGAAATTGAACTACTTCAACGCCGGTTATGAGCCTGTTGAGATTAGATTAGAACTCTTTATTGTACATACCAGAAAACTAAATACATAAAAAGGCTTACACATCTAAGCTATTGCCGTATACAATTGACAACATTTCATTTTTTTAGCATACGGATTTTATTGTCCTAAAGGAAACTAGATACAAAATAAAACGAACCATATTTTTTTATTTTCTGAAACACGCACGTTTTCTTATATTTTTTAAATTTTAAAGTTTAAAATATTTTTACCGGAAGTGACGAAACAACGAGGCTCACAATATGTTTTCTTTTGCCTAATATCCTAAAAAAAAAAATATAGTTACAAATGTCATTTTAGTATTGCCAGGGCCATGTTAAAAAACAGTTTCTGAATTTTTTTAACATATGCAAATATGTTTTTCTTTTATACAATTAAATCAGCTTAGTTCAATTCATCATCCCTTATATGTAGTTGTTCCTTTTTTGTCAAATGTACTTTCTGTTGGCAAAGCCTTTATCTGCGTTCGGAGTGTTTTTGCTGCCAGTTTGTTACTTTTGTAGCTACTTTTTCAAGGTTATTTATAATGGTATGGTAAGTATAAAGTATGGTAACCCTGATATTATGTTGTGTGGTTTGCCTTGCGTAGTTAGGTACCTAACGTAAACAAACTTTGTGTAGTGTTAAATTTATTTCTCTCTACTCAAATTCTATCCTATACAAGAACAAGAAAGTCATTGGTAGGTATACAATGGACACTTCAGATTTAGACGGATTCGTACGCGCTGACAGCCGAAATCTACCCAAGGTAGATCTTTCAATGCTTTTGGAGTTCATGCATCTCATGACGATGCAGTGAAAATAAGATGTGCAACCGTGATGATGAAAACCATGATTTCAGTTTTATGAAATAGACCCCGGAGACCATCAGCAACCAAAAATAAAGGGGGGGGCACGTGAATAACAATGTACTGTACTATTTTTATAGTATTTGGCACGGATAGCCAGAGGTTGCGGGTTCGAATCCCGGCATGGGTGAAATTTTTAGCCTCTAAATAGGTTTTTAAAACAATGTACTACTTAAGAAATACGATAATTAATAATTAAAAATTATTCTTCGCCATCACTACATAAATTAAACACTTCTTCGTCCTCATTCTCATATGGCTCAGTTGAAGTAGACGTTTGAGTAAGTAAAAAATAGTGTTGGGCATATTTTTTTATCTTGTACTTAACGAAATCTTCAGGTTAAAACGTCGTCAGCAGTGTTATTATTGATACGGCAATTGCCGTAATATAAGGTAATTCATGGATGTTTTTTGTAATATACGGTATACGGCAGGATTTCGACTGCCGTATCATATAATACGGCAATTCAAGTCCAACATGCTCGTAACCTTAAAACAAAAAAATACTACAAACGAAACGTAATAAATGTGTCCGATTTTCGGGATATCCCAAAGAAAATTTTCCTGCAGACATAAATTGAACTAGATGTCTCATGCAATCTCTTTTATATGTCCTACTCTTAGCTAAACAAGCTATTCGAAATCAAGGCGGTTGCACAAAATTTCAGGTGTCAGGAGATAATTATGCTTATCAAAATGAAAAGCAAAGAAAAATATTCAATGCACAAGCAGTGTATTAGAAACATATAGGATGAAGAAATGATAGAAAGTTGAAAATATACTTATTATTTTTGTGTTTCAATACTAATTATTCAATTAAAAGATAATACGGCAGATCAGTGATTTTTTTTTTATAATTACGGCAATTTGAAGGTTTAGATACGGCAACCCAGATTTTGACGATAATAACACTGATCGTCAGCTAAGTCGCTAAATTATTTTTGTCCTCAAAACTTTTTTCTTGTCGCTAAGGCTCTCGCAAAAGTCGTCATTTCTAGCGACTAAGTCGCTAAATTGGCAACACTGATTTTTTGGTTAGATTTTGAAATTGACTTTTTTTTTATCGTGGCACAGGCATGTTCACTGGGAGCCATGGTGTGACGTCATCAGCGTATTTTTGTATTTTTACCATTTTCTCGGAAATGAAACCACAGAAAAAACTGGAATAAATTTTTACGTGCTTTACAAAGCCAAATCTCGAAATGGTTTTCGAATTAGAGCTCCATACAATTTTGAAATGTTGTCAATTGGCGGTCTTACCGCTAAAAGCGATCTCTTCCAGACAACCTTGGGATGGATAGAACTGAAAGATGAAGAGAGTAGGTTGAGCTTCTTAGATTCTTTTTCACAAGCACAGGTCTAGGGGAAAGTAGCCAATTAGTCACAGACTGCCTTCTACGGGCAGTGTGGGTGGCTAACATTTGATCGGAAAGAGTACAGTTCTTATCCATCGATGGCAGAGAACAAAATAATATGGAGGGCCACGTCTATAAAGTTTTCCCAGTCGGTGATCTCCAAATTATTTGAGAGTAGGTTAGGTTAGTTTGTCCTGTGGTTTCCGCACTTAGCCTCATAGTTGTGCCATTGTACGTGCAGAGCTGTGAAGTCACTCCAGCCAGCTGATCTCATTCCAGAAAGCCAGCAATGCACCCATGTTACTGCTGGCCTCCCGAAGGGATCCCACCTTTCCTATGCTCGATGTCCGTTGCATCGCTACGCTTTCACAGTCAATGGTCACGTGGGTGGGTGTTTTGTATTCGCCGGCTGTCGGTCGTTGAGAGTAGGTGCAGCTGGATTGTTCTTCATAGCGTTGCACTGTTCTACCAAACCTTTGCTACGCCCATTATGAGGAGTAGTATTCGTGTTGTGAATCGTTGTTTTGTTAATTCTTTTTCATTTATTCGTCATTGTTTATAGATTCTGTTCCAAACTTACATATTTCCTAGTTTAAAGTAAAATTATATTTATTAGCATGTTCCATAAATTTGTGTAGGTTAGGTAATAGTAATAGTTTGTTGCCCAATGATATTACAAGGATAGGTTAGTTACATAACCTCTGTTACTAAGCTGGGTATAAAGCCTGCATTACCGCATTCAGCGCCAAATTCCTGCGAGATATGGCAAGGTAAGATATTCCAATCAATATAATGTTTACCAAAGAAATAATTTACAAGTTTAAATAAGTGCAGGGTTTTATTAAGATTTAAATAGACAACAATGTGTTTTTAAGTCTCTCTCGGTGTGTTTGTAAAAATACAAATAAGAAACATGCTTTTATTCAGATAAAATTACACATTACGAATGAAATTATGATTTACGAGACAAAAGATAAGTATGACCTTGATATCTATTATATTGAGATAACATGACAACGGCGTCAATTGGGTCTACATAAAAACAATCTTGTATTTCTTCAGCTTCCGTCGCCTCGGGATAAGAAATCCTCATCTTTAACAAAATCCTCTCCAGTGTACCTGGTTTATGCTGTCGGTTATACTAGAAGTGTTTACATAGGAGAGGATTTTGTTTTCGTTGCCTTTTTCTCCGCTACAAATCGACCCAAAGGCTAATATTGTACATTCGTAAACTCTGTTAATTAATTATAATATAAAGGATTATTTAGATGACAATGATGTCTGAAATTAAAGCCAGTGCAATGCATGAGTTCTATGTTTTATAAAAATTACTATGTAAACTCTGTTAATTAGGGACTTGAAAAGACTAAGTTTGGAGCTTTTTTGACAATTTTTTCTCCAAAATGATCTAGATTTTGATATAGACAACTAGTTTTATTTGTAACGTTCCTTTTAATAAAATCTGCAATTTGACGTATTTTTCCGTTTCTGATTTTATACATGTACCTTGTTAGGTTTGTTAAATGTTAAAAAGTAAAAACAATAATAAAAAAAAAAAAACTGTCATTTGAGTAAACGTATTTAATCTTCAAAAACAATAAGCAAAACGCCTTCACGACGCATTTTTGCTAGACTCATTAGAGTCCAAATTCTTACTCAGTCTCAGCCTCTTTGGGGCAGTCTTCGAGTTTGACACACTTTTTGGAGACAGTATCCCTGACGGTGGGCGGGAGGCAGTAGCAAGCCGAGTAGTCGCAAATCTCGAACCTGTGGTCTTCTTTGGGTGTTGGGTTGTCACACGTCGCCTCCGGTATCGGATAGCCGCAGCCGCCTTTTGGCGAGTAGCTATAGGTGCCCTCTTCGCAGCTTCCGACGCCTGGAAAGAGATAACTTTCTGGTAAGACGCACGTTACGTGCGCGCGTTATACTCCTTCTACTCAGATTATCGACGTAATCTCTAATGGCCAGTTTCTGAATTGAGAGTTTCACTAAGTAAATCCTTAAGTAACGTACTGTTACGTTCTTTGCTCTGAAATTCGATG
This sequence comes from Yponomeuta sedellus, assembly GCA_934045075.1. Classification (NCBI taxonomy): domain Eukaryota; kingdom Metazoa; phylum Arthropoda; class Insecta; order Lepidoptera; family Yponomeutidae; genus Yponomeuta; species Yponomeuta sedellus. Next base: position 18,529,604 of record OW203739.1, read on the forward strand.
AGACAGTTAAGTATTAAAGTAGGTAAGATAGTGCTAGTGTGCAAATATTATGTACCTACAAAAGTCAAGAAATTATAGCTGTCAGAATTCTACGGAATAAAAATTCAGAGTATAGTGACATCTGTCGAAGCCGATGGGGTAAAAGGTTCACTGCTGGAGATCTCAAGAATGAATGAAGAGAATGGTGGAGCACTGAATAAAGTGGGTGCCTACGGGAGGCTTGTGTCCAGCAGTAGAACAATGCTGGTTTCAGTCAGTTTTATTGCGGTTGTTTGTAAGTGAATGCGGAATTTAGTTAATAGTTAATGAAAACCTATTTAGAGGCTAAAAATTTCACCCATGCCAGGATTCGAACGCACAACCTCTGGCTATCCGTGCTAGCGCTCTTCCAATTGAGCCAATGGGCGACTCACCGACATCAGTGAAATTTCGAACCTCTTTACACTATTCTCTGTATTACGTACAGGCAGCGACATCTGGCTTAAGCAAATTGCATCACTTATAGCCCCGACTACCTACTGTCTACCTATCTACCTGCTTTGTCCTTAGCACGCGTTAGTGCATTAAAAATAAAAATTGTATAATAATAGTTATTGATTAGTAAATAAATAATGTGGGCGACTCTTAAGATAAAAAAAATGAGGGTGAACCTGCTTGATTGTAGGTATATTGACATTTTGTTGCAAAAGTTTTAATGAACAATCGAATGGTCTCAAATGCGAAAATGAAACTCTAATCATTAACATTTTATTAGATTTTAATTGATTTCTAAACGATGTTTGATAAGGGCCATTAACACAACATAAAATGATTGTTTTGAGAGATAACTCAAATATTGATTAACACCTACGTTATATATTAGAATATAGGGCCTTACGCTCTATTCGAATGTAGCAAAATAATTGCTAAAAATTAAGTTACTCCAATAATGAAAAACTCGATAGATTTATTTTTTCGTAGATTTCTAAAATATTCTCTGACAATGGTGTAGAAAAAAACGTCTCTTAATATGATGAAGAACGCATTTGTCGATAAATGCTTTAAGCATTATAAGGCTTAACTAGCAAATTATAATATATCAGTTTAATCGTGGTTTGTATGAAGCGTTATTGTACTATGACGCTAGAATTAGCCTATTCGAATGGAGCAAAATGATTGCTAAAAATTAAGTTACTCTACTAATGAAAAACCAATAGATTATTTTTTTTCCTCGAATTTTAAATGCTTTCTAACAAGGGTTTAGAGAAAAACCGCTCTTAATGAGATAACTCATTTGTGGATAAATATGTGAAGCATTGTAAGGCGTCACTAGTAACTTATTATGTTTCAGTTTATGCTTGATGTATATGGAGCGATTTTGTACCATGTCGCTAGAATTAGCCGTTTTCATCATAATTTCTCAAAGCACTTTATATGTGTCACTTATTAGGCGTGCTCATACAAGAACAGAGACACGTCTGCCAAATTTTTCTTAGCACAGATATTTTTGACAGCCTTATTCCGGTTCTTCTGTCAAGTCATTTCGTTGTACTTAGTATAGGGCTAACGAGATCTGTGTAATAGGTCCAAGAATATTTATTTATTTATTTAGTTTATGTAAAATTCCTGTTCTATTTAAGTTAGGAGAATATATAATATTTTGTGATTCATAATTAATGTGTTTAGCAATAAGGCCGCCAATTGTATTTGATCTTTTGTATCTGCCGTTTTTGTAACTATTTTTCCGGTATACAATAAAGAATATTCTTATCTTATCTTATCTTATCTTATCTTATCTTAATGTGTTGTTCTTTAATATTTATTGCCAATGGGGATTTACGAACTTTTTATTCACAAATCCCCATTGCCAATACTAAGATACGCCAATGGGGATTTGTGAACAAAAAGTTCACAATAGGGATTTTCAATGGGGATTAGTGGAACAACCCATATTTTTGACAGCCTTACTCCGGTTCTTCTGTAAGCGCCTATCTATCTATCTATTACTTGCTCTTAGATTTTGTGCTGAAAACGGCTCATTACTTTTTGACGGGTTAAATCAAAAAGTATTAGATTAGATTAATAATAATTATCTTTATCTTTATTTCTTTTAATTTTTTTAACGAGTAATTAAGATTAGACTAACCAGCTCTTTTTTGCACACAATACATTTTTAGAGTACATGAAAAACTTAAATAGATAATCTTAAAAAAAGCATTTTCTATAGAGAAATTTAATTTGTTACGATTTTATAATCAACATAGAATATAATAAATAACCAGAATATTTTAATCTCGTTCGAGAGGAGAAGATATTAAAAGATAAATTAAAATTGGGATAAAGATTTTTCGTTGCAATTAACACTTTTCACAACCTGTTGAAGAATAATTGTAGTTATGGTAAAAAACTGTATATTTAAAAAATAGTAAATAGTAAAAAAACTCGTAGCATATTTTTACAATGACTAATCGTTGTACAAAAAGGCTCCATTCAAATCCAAGACACTTAAGGCTGGCTTTGAGTTTTTATTATACATCAGGAGCGGCTTGATTTTTGGTATTATGTACTTGAGTACTGTAAAATCCTCAAAAACAACTATTTTATAGTTATATATAAAACGGGTCTAATCGCGATTACTCTCTCTCAGAGAGAAAGCGTGTGCTCTGCAGTAGGATGTTTGTAAGGTAAATAAAAAATTGCTACTATTTATTAGTTAAAACCAGTTTAATATATTGACCATCGCGCGTAATTATATAATTTTTAATGCACTAACCCGTGCTAAGGACAATTTTAAAAACCTATTTAGAGGCTAAAAATTCCACCCATGCCGGTATTCGAACCCGCGACCTCTGGTTAGCCGTGCCAGCGCTCTTCACCGGCATCAGTGAAATTTAGAACCCTATTTACAATATTCTCTGTATTTCACTGATGCCGGTGAAGAGCGCTGGCATGGATAGCCAGAGGTCGCGGGTCCGAATCCCGGCATGGGTGGAATTTTTAGCATCTAAATAGGTTTTCAAAACTATTATATATCAAACGAGTCTAATCGCGATTACTCTCTCTCAGAGAGAAAGCGTGTGCTCTGCAGTAGGACGTTAAGATAAATAAAAAACAAAAGCAATTATTTATTAGTTAACACCCGTCTAATATATAATTATGTATGACCCTCAGAACACAAAAATATGATCTGAGGTATGACCACATTGACCATTACGCGTCCAAATACTATCAACCATTTTAAAGGTTTTCCATATCCTTTGCTGTATAAATACAACGTTACTCCACCTAATTTATAAAAGTTGTTACGCTACTTACATATTCCATAGACGTCTTTACACGGTACAGCTGAAGTAAATCCGACGAAGAGAAAAACGCAGAGAATCGCTACGACCTTCATGTTTGAAAAATACTCTTGAACTCGACCGGGTAATATCAGCGCTGGGTCACTTGGGTGCAAGACCACTGATCTAGAGCGTTAAGCGTCTTGTGTTTTTATAGAATTTTAGGTTAGTACCTAATTAGTAGAATATACAGAATTTCCGTAAGTATGATAATAAGACCAGAAAGTTCACTTTTTTGTTCAATTGTCAATGTGTAGGCACTTAATATGAAGGATTAAAGTAAAGTATTTATTTATTGCCCAAACATACTGCTACTGGTGGTAGTTGTGGTGACTTATTTTGACGTACAGTGCAGCTCACAACTTAGGTAATTAATTAGGTATAAAAGTTTCCAAGGGTCCCCAAACTAGGCAAGGCCTGTGTCTTAGGGAACCAGTTAAAATTGAAAATAAATAAAAACCTTTAACATACATAAAATTTATATAAACACAAAAATCAAAACACAACTCAACAGACAAGTTTTGGGTTGAACAATTAATTAATGCTTACTTATAATGTAACTTTTACCTTATGCATAATAAACTTACATTACTTATTTCGTTATGCTACTTTTCGCTTCCATGCGTATGCTTGTATGTTGATACATGGAGTGTTTCATATAATTTTAAAGCACAATAGCTTACCATTTGACCCTAAAATACAAAATAAAAGAAGAAAGGATATATGGTAGCAAAAACTCCGACAACACGGACTAAATTTGCTAGGATGCAGTACAGCGCGCAGTCATCTTTTATATACAATAAGATAAATAAGAATATTAATATTTACGATAAAACATATTATGAATGTAAAAAAAATATCATACAATGGTTAAATAGCTTAAATTATAACGAGACAGAAAAACTAATAGAGCAAGTAAAATAATATTTACACATGCATTGTAAACAAACACGCACATAAATAAACATACACACACACACCTACTTACACACACACACACTCACACACATAGTTGGCTAAGTTAATTTTCTATTTATTATTTTCGTTCGTAATATCATCTGAAACTAAACGAGATTAATGGTATGGAAGAGCGGAGTCACCTAGTACAGGCATTGTATGCTTAAAAGGTGACTCCAATGTACCGAAAAATAATGAAGATAAAGAATAAAGATTTTTGTATTTTGTATTTGTATTTATATTTTTTATTTTGATTAAGAGTTGTTGGAATATTTTACCAGTTTTTAGAATTCTAAAAACTGCTGAAATATCCAAACAAACCTTCTGACAATTGACAATTGTCAGAAGGTTGGTAACTTAAGCGTTCGTCCAAATGTAGACTTTTAGTCTGGATCTACTTACGGGTGTTGTTATATCGGAAGAGTCCGACCAGGTTTCGCTCCGATTCGCAGAGCTTAATCATGGTGAGCAGAGACGGAGCTCGCGTCGTCGGTTGCTCGTCTCACACTCTTCCGATATAACAACACCCGTAAGTAGATCCGGACTAAAAGTCAACATTGTGTTGTGCTTACGAAAGTTTTAGTTCAAAAATTCGTCCAAATGCTAAAATTCGTCCAAATGCTTATGTATATACAGACGTCCGCGCCTGTAAATGTTTCTTCTAAATATGGAGTAGTATAATTGGGTTCAAACGTCATTTAAAGTTCGTATAGCTTATCATACCGCGATCCTATCGGCTAGCAATGTAGCGTCGCGACATGCGCTCCCGGGCATCGGTCAAATAATTAGGTCACACGTGTAAATTAGCAATAATGTTTAGTAGATTTTCGGGTACTCATAATACGACCATGTACAAACGCGTCATTTTATTTCTTATATAATGTCCTATTTACTATTTAATGTTTCGTGTGAGATAGAAAACAAAAAAATCGTGGAAGGAAAATATTGACATTCATCAAACGAATTACCTATAGTGCCATCTAGTGCTAGCTTTTAAACCTCTAGGAAGTAAGTTAGTCGCTGAATTGAAGGTCACTTGTGCCAAAATGGCTTTCGGGTTAGGACGAGTCATCGCGTGTACGAGAAATGGTATGTTAAATCCTGTCCCATCGTATGTTTATGTGATGCAACATATGAATTCATCTTATATTTATGTTTTATAATTATTATTTTGCAGCCATTATTTGCAAAAATATACATTGATTCTCTTACTTACTATGCACTTAAGTTGTATGTCCTACATATAGGACTCACGCAGATTATTATTACAAATCTTATATGTTTATATTCTAAATGTGTGAACTTTGCGGGCAGTTAAGTGATTAAAGTAAAAAAAAAGTAAAAATATTTTATTGTCATTACTTGGATTACACTATTTGTACAGTTGCTGACTCCCACACTAGGCAAAGCCTGTCTCGTGGGAGAGAAACATTGTTTTACACGTATAGCTTTAAGCGGTTGAGATGCGAGGCATTTATGAAATAAAAAGGAAAGTAAAATGTAATAGATACAAAAAAAAAAAAGGAAAAAAAAGGGAAAAAATAAAATTTGTAAGGCAAGGCCGACTTGCACCATTTTCGTACACGAGGCATTCAGGAAATGGAGCAAGTCGTCCCATTACAAAAACTGTGATGTTCACTTAAAGCTAAATTACAAAACATTACCAAATAAGACTGGAACTAGTCAGTACTGTGTGTGTGTGTGCGTGTGAGGGTGTGTGTGCGTGTGTGAGGGTGAGTGCGTGCGTGTGAGGGTGTGGGCGTGTGTGTGTGTCTGTCACAACAGTGAGTTGGGAGTAGCTTTTATGGAGTTTTCGACTGTTTGTTACGAATTGCAATGTGTGTGCCTGCATTTAGATGCCATGTTATATTCATTTTAAGTGTTGAAGGAAAGCAAATGATGGTGAATGAAGATGTTAGGGATACAAGTGTGATTTGTTATACACCAAACTTTTTGGTGTATAACAAATCATTCCATCTATTGTAGGGTACTCTGGAGGTGGAATAATTAGTTACTAGGTTAGCGGTTTTAGAAGTTTTTCTGTGCCAACATAATCCAGTTCACTTAGCCAGTTTGTGATAACTAATTTAGTTTCCTTGACAGTTAATAATTTGATGTCACATGCACTTACAACAGCATTTTATATGAGCTGATGAAGGAAAGGGGCAAGTCTTTGGGCAAATAATGTTGTTTTAACAGGAGACACATTAACTCTAAATACTCTTTTATTGAGAAGGGCGACATACTCACTCGAGTTGATAACTTTTTTATGTTGGGCTAAGACCACTTTAAGAATGAACAGCTTTCTTATAGTCAACACATTGGTTTCCTTGTAAAGAGTTGTTGTGGGATAGAGTCTGGGTTTTTTATGCATGACCTTCAGTACGGAGCGTTGCGCTCTTTCTACAGAGATCATATGAGTCTTAGCTGCACCTCCCCAGCAGCTCACACAGTAACTAAGAATGGACTGGCACAGCGCTATCTAAACTAATCTCAGTGTTTCCTCAGGTGCCCCATTTCGGAGTAATTTCATCACATGGATTAGTTTGCGTGCTCGTCCTGCAAGTGTGATTATATGTTTTTGGAATGAAAGGTGTTCGTCAATGGTTATACCTAGATACTTAATAGCATCTATTCTGCTGATCGTTTTACAGTTATACAAATCAGAAGTATAGTTGCAGGTGTGAATCTTTATGTTTGCTTCTGCAGTGGGTTGAGAAGCTTTTGTCTTATGGAAGCACACAAATTTGGTCTTTGAAGTATTTAAGGGAAGTAGGTTACTCGACAGCCATCTTGCAACTGAAGAGAGACCCGTAGCAGTGCGTTCAAAAACTGAGTCCCATGACGGTCCATTAAAAATTATGGCTGTGTCGTCCGCATAGCAAATAATTTTTGCGTTCCGAGACGCCGGTAGAGCTTCAGTTTTACCATCTATATAAATTAAAAATAGTATTGGGCCAAGGATGTTGCACCGTGGTACACCGAAACGTACAGGCGAAGGAGAGCTTGTTACATCCCTATTTTTGTCACCAAATATCTGTTGCTCTAATAACTTCGAAACCACTCATGAGCCATCCTCTGATTCCAATATTTTCTAGTTTTTGTAGTAGAATTATGATCGAAACAGTGTCGAATGTCTTCGCTAGATCTAGGAAGGCACCCACGCAGCGCTTCCCTTGGTCAAGATGTGATGTAACTGTCTCCAGCAGTAAAGATATTGCATCCTCTGTGGATTTACCCTGTCTGAAACCAAACTGACACGATGACAACAAGTTGTTGTTATCTAAGTATTTGTAAAGCCCATATTGAACAATTTTTTCCAGTAGCTTGGAGAGGATGCTTAGAAGAGAGATAGGCCTGAAATTGCCTGGGGTAGATTTGTCACCGGCCTTGAGGATTGGTACAATTGAAGCGGTTTTCCAGGTCTCCGGGAATATCCCCTCTGACAAGCTTAAGTTGCATGTGTGTTAGGGGTTTTATTATGTATGGGCTTATGTGTTTTAGTAACATGGGTTTTATACCATTTGGACCCGGCGCACTTTTGGTTTTTAGTCGTTTTACGTAGGTGGCTATTTCGATTTCGTCTGTGGGGTGCATATAAAATGAGTGAGTTGGCGCATTGTGATTTGTACTTTGAGAAGCTAGATTAGATTCCGTTTGATTTGTCTCTTTAAGTATGCTATTTGCAAGGTTTTTGCCTACAGTGGAGAAATATAGGTTGCACTGTTCGATTGATTCAGATTGTGTAGACATTCCTGTGAGTAGTGTGGCAGAGGCATTGGATTTTGGTGTTGTCAGTTCGCAAATTCCTTTTATAACTTCCCATAACTTTTTTGGATTTTTATTATTTTCTCTTAGAAGCTTATTTTCATTTTGTTGTTTGAGAGTGTGTAGTAGATTGTTGCAAAAATTGCGATATTTTTTGTATATTAGGTTAGCAGTGTCATCTTTAGGACGTTTTCTGCATTTGAGATGTAGTTGATCTCGGTGATTTATGCATCTAATGAGGCCTGCGGTCATCCATGGTTTCAGATTAAATCTAGATCTGCTGGTTTTCTTTAGTACTGTGTGGTTTGTTATAGCAGTTTGTATTTTTTGTGTCAATATATCTGTGGCTTGTGATACGTTTTGAGTATTTATAATGTCTGTCCAGTCCATGGATTTTAGCTCTTCGCTGACAGCATTTAGGTTTACTTTAGCCACTTGTCTTTTAGTGGACTTGGGACTGGATTTCGTCTGTATTGCAGCCGCTGTTACGTCGTGGTCAATGATCGATGTTACATACCAGTGAAACCGCTTGATGTTTACTTTTTATAAGTATATGATCCAGACAGGATTTATCTCTGGTGGGTAATGTAATGGCAGGGATGAGGCCGTGTTCCGCTGCTAGGCATAGATAGTCCGATTTTCGAGTGTCAGGTGAGTTGGGGGATATATTGATATTTATGTCGCCCGCTAGTATAACGTTAGAACTGTGTTTGTGGTTTTCAAATATACTTTCGAGATAATGTAGGAAATTGTCAATGTTCGTCACAGAGGGAGATTTATAAATAGCAAATATTGTATAATTATTAGGAAGACTAACTATGAGGCAGTTTGCGTCCTGGCAGTCAGGTTCCGAGACTCAGGCATTCCATACATCTTTTATGTATACTATTACACCGCCATTCTGATTTGTAAATTTTTTAGTGTAACAGTGTGTGACCTAACCGGCATTCTGTTAATATAATAATGTCGAAACTTATGTCAAGACGTTTGAGTAGGATATTTAGATTGTCGATATTACAACTGTGGCTTCTTATATTGACAGAGATTATTTTGAAATCATAATTGTCGTGTAAAATGTTTTTACATAAATCTGGATTTTCTATATGATGGCATGGTATCATCAAACAAGTATCGAATTCGTCAATTCAATCTAAGTCGGGCATCTTAATAACTTTAATAAGTTATGGTGTTGCTGTACACGGGTGAAAGTGTTATTTCGCATATTATTTGCTTTTGATTGGTGATCCATTGAACGATTGTGATACTCTTTGACTATTTGATAGTTTTTGCTTCGTTTGGGAAAGTATTTATACGCATTTGGTGTGTGAAATGTGTCCTCCTTGTGTGTGTGTTTTTTGAGTGTTGTAGGTGTGTGAAAAGTGTGCTGAGCAATGCTGTATGTGTGTTGTGTTTTGATGTGGATGTTGTTTGAAGTCCCGTTGGTTTTTTCAAGTAAAATACTATAGAGATTACAACGTACATTATAAGGCAGAAAAGCCACTGCCAAAAAAATAACAATGATCCGAAAAGAGGCTGAAAATCTGTTACGATAAAGTAGGGCCAATGCGCTCCTCCAAGGCCCCGCTGCCGCGGATAGGTATTGCTGGCATTTTCTCTGCTTTGCGGACGTAAATGCAGCCATCTCGGATCCAGCAGTAACGAAAGCTATTTTGTTTGGCACGCTTTCTTGCGTCACGAAAAAGAAGTCTATTTATTTTTGTCAACCGTTCCTTGAGATATAGTCGTGTTGAGATTCCGTTGACTATGTCTGCTGAGGTTAAGTTGCTCCTCACTCTGGCAGCGTTTATAAGTCTGTCTATTTGAGCTCTCCGTATCATTTTTACTACAACTGGGCGGGGCAATTTGCCATCGGGGAAAGGAAGTTTTGACGATTCTAGTTTTCTCGGCCCAGCTCTGTAGACTCCGTCGATATCAGCTTCCGATAGTTCTACACCGATCTTTTTGGAGATTAATAGAACCAGCTGAGTCAGGTTTTCGCCATGCTGCTCCGGGATTCCGACTATTTCCAACTCATTTCTGATTAATTGTTGCTCTTGGGATTGCAGCGAATGATGAAGTTGTTGAACTGTGCTCTTAAGTTCCGCTATCTGGACATCACGGGCCGCTAGTGTCTGTGAGTTGTTAGGTGTAGCACAGAGCTGGGATTTGAGTTCTACGACTTCCCTTCTCAGTAAAGCAATCTCTGCATTCTGTTTAGTCAAGTCGCCGACTGCTTGCCTGAGTTCTCGGATTTCCATTAATAGTAGAGACATATCGAAGTTATCGCCTCTGTCCATCGACGCGTTCATGTTAAAAGTCCTGTCCCTTCTGTGCGTCACATTGGATAAATCGTCCTTACGAGGTGACGGCACTCGGCGCAGAGGCGTATTTGTGTGGTCTCCCTTCGGCGCCTTAATTCTTTTGGATTTTTTTATAGTCACATGTGAGTCTGAAGGTCTTGGAATTCTCGAGGATTCTGACGTAAATCTCAGTGGTGAAGACGATGACTAAGGCCAACCTTCGAATAACTACCTCTGGGAAACCGTCGAATGTTAAATTTAATTGATTCTTCAAGCAGTTCAGAATCGGATGATTCACCTCTACCAGCTAGTCCCGCATTTTCTGATTCTTCTTGTATACACTGACATACTTCTGGAGGATTGCGACGAGGCAAAAGTTCTCATGGCCCTTGTAGATCACTGCAATCAGGCCGAGGGTAGACTTTATTATCATCAAGATCTCATCAACCTTATGCTGTCGATATAAGGTTAGAATAACTTGAGACAAAAGAAAGATCTTTTTGAACCAGCCTGAATACCACTTAACGTCAATAGATACTATAAGCTTTACATAAAATAGTTATACTCTCCATTTGTCCTAATGGTAGGACATAAGAAAAACCTAGATTTTGTAGGGCTAGATTTTTTTAAATATTTTTTTAGTTAAAAAGTAATCCCTAAAGAACTTAAATCTCGAATTTCATTCATATCTGAAAAGAAAAAAAAGAGTCTCAGCAGTGAGGAGGTTAAAGCTATAAAAATTAACCAAGAATAACGATTCTGACTCAATAGCCATTCTTGGGTATTTTGAGTTCGTCCGAGTATCATTGAGTTCAACTATGAATTCTGCAACATTTCATTTCCTGTACATATGACAAGTAGACTTTAAGCAATAGGTACCTACTTTAATTTACAATAGGTATTTCGTTTTTGAAATTTCGTTACTTGTTTTTTATTAGATAAAGTTTTAGGCGCTCGTAGAGTAGCCTAACCGAGTGATTGGAATCAATCACTTGAGTTAAGCAACAACGGAGCGCGGTCAGGTTCAGGATGGGTGACCGACCCGTGACTACCGCTAGGGGCATTTTTTCCGAGCGCTTCCGTGATTCGCAAGGCACTTTAAACCGTTGGTGCCAGCTGTCATGCAATGGCAGTCGTTAAGCCATGTCAGAGGCCTTATGGGTGACTTGATAACTTCTGACGGTATGGCCTGCCACTGCCTTACAATCCTCCACCAACCCGGACTTGGCCCCCGTGGTGGAATATGGCCTAACCTTCCTGAGACGTAGAAAGAGACCCGTGCCCTAGCAGTGGTGACATACTAAGGGTTGATACCAGTTTTAGCTACGGGTATCCTATTTTCTAAGGTTAACACGAGCTGTAGACATAATTAAAACTGTTTTTATACGGATTTATGCTCGTTTATTACATTTTTACAATTTTCCAACGTTTCGGCACTTTTTCAGGTGCCGTGGTCCCGGATGACTGAGGTGACAGGTGTCTTTTAGAAATCATTAACGGTTAGTTTACTACCCTCGGCAAAAATTACAAAAGTTAATTATGAAGTTACGTTCCAAAATAGACAAACCAATTATTTTTTTATAAAAAGTCAACAATATTGATTATTAGTAATTGAAGTTAAAATTAAATTTATAAACTAATTACTTTATATGAACTTAAAGATACCGATTATTAATTGAAATTAAATTGATTTTTTATATTATTTATTCTACAGTCACACTTCTAGCAAGGGGGTCTCATGCACTTAAGCACTGGTTCCCATGCTACCGGTATGTTCCAACCACGATCTCTATTAAAATTTGGATGCCGGCGGATCTCTATTGCCTCACGTATCATTCTAGGGAAGAAACGGTCTTCTCGGGCTAGAACTTTAACTTTATCGAAATGTATAAAGTGGTTGGTACCGCTAAGTGTATGCTCGCTGACTGCAGATCTACCAGAGCGCTTATGTTTCACATCAGCGATATGTTCCTTCACCCGCTCAGCTATGGTACGCTTCGTTTGACCAATGTACGAGGAACCACATTCACAGTCAAGCTTGTATACTCCTGCCTCTTGTAAGGGAATCCTGTGCTTGACACTTCGCATGAATTGGTGTATCTTTCTTGGCGGCTGGTAGATGGTTCTGATTGAGGCGCGTTTCAAAATACTCCCAATTTTGTCAGTCACTCCTCTCACGAAAGGCAGGTAGGCTGGAACTCGCTCGACTGTGTCCGGTTTGACACGTCCTCCGCGACGGACACGCGGAACTTGCAGCTTGTTTGCACGAAGTACTCGTTTGACATGCTGGAGTTCCGCAGGTAGATGGTCCTTGTCGCAGATTCGGTGTGCCCTCTGTAACAGAGATTTTCCAACGGTAGACAACTGACACGGGTGATGGTGAGACTCACCGTTTAGGTACCTATCAGTGTGGGTCTTTTTCCTATAAATTGTATGTCCTAAGGTTCCATTTGGATTCCTGATGACTAAAACATCTAAGAAAGCTAATGAACAATCTGCTTCTAACTCCATTGTAAACTGGATCTTGTTGTTTATAGAGTTAAGGTGGTCTAAGAAAGCCGTTATTCCACTAGTAGGTAATATAGCAAAAGTGTCATCGACATATCGCTTATAGAACCTTGGTGGGACGGGAGCAGTTCGCAGGGCTTGCTCCTCGAAGTCTTCCATGAAAATATCGGCTACAACGGGAGAAACAGGGGAACCCATGGCTACCCCGTCTACCTGCATGTAAAACTCACCATTCCATACCAAGTAGCCAGTTGTTAGGCAGTGATCTAACAGCTCTGCATATTCCACAGGCAAATCATGTTCATTGAGCCTTCTCTTAACAATCTCAATGCAATCCTGTATTGGAAGACAAGTAAACAAGGATTTAACATCGAAACTCACCATTGTTTCTTCACTAGTCAAATGTAGGTCATCAATTTGACTAGTGAAGTGGTATACACGTCAAGGATTCCTACCACTTCAGATAGGTACCTAAACGGTGAGTCTCACCATCACCCGTGTCAGTTGTCTACCGTTGGAAAATCTCTGTTACAGAGGGCACACCGAATCTGCGACAAGGACCATCTACCTGCGGAACTCCAGCATGTCAAACGAGTACTTCGTGCAAACAAGCTGCAAGTTCCGCGTGTCCGTCGCGGAGGACGTGTCAAACCGGACACAGTCGAGCGAGTTCCAGCCTACCTGCCTTTCGTGAGAGGAGTGACTGACAAAATTGGGAGTATTTTGAAACGCGCCTCAATCAGAACCATCTACCAGCCGCCAAGAAAGATACACCAATTCATGCGAAGTGTCAAGCACAGGATTCCCTTACAAGAGGCAGGAGTATACAAGCTTGACTGTGAATGTGGTTCCTCGTACATTGGTCAAACGAAGCGTACCATAGCTGAGCGGGTGAAGGAACATATCGCTGATGTGAAACATAAGTGCTCTGGTAGATCTGCAGTCAGCGAGCATACACTTAGCGGTACCAACCACTTTATACATTTCGATAAAGTTAAAGTTCTAGCCCGAGAAGACCGTTTCTTCCCTAGAATGATACGTGAGGCAATAGAGATCCGCCGGCATCCAAATTTTAATAGAGATCGTGGTTGGAACATACCGGTAGCATGGGAACCAGTGCTTAAGTGCATGAGACCCCCTTGCTAGAAGTGTGACTGTAGAATAAATAATAAAAAATCAATTTAATTTCAATTAATAATCGGTATCTTTAAGTTCATATAAAGTAATTAGTTTATAAATTTAATTTTAACTTCAATTACTAATAATCAATATTGTTCACTTTATATAAAAAAATAATTGGTTTGTCTATTTTGGAACGTAACTTCATAATTAACTTTTGTAATTTTTGCCGAGGGTAGTAAACTAACCGTTAATGATTTCTAAAAGACACCTGTCACCTCAGTCATCCGGGACCACGGCACCTGAAAAAGTGCCGAAACGTTGGAAAATTGTAAAAATGTAATAAACGAGCATAAATCCGTATAAAAACAGTTTTAATTACGGGTATCCTTCTAAAACCTTACTTTTATGTTAAGCTTCCGTTACAAGGAGCTACACCTCGATTATCAGAGGTATTTATGAACCTGTAAGTACCCTATTAAGTAGGTTGCATAAATATTTTAAAAACAATGAAACTGTCACTTTAAATAATCTTCGTTTAATCTTCAAAAACAATTAACAAAAACTGTTCGCGCCATTTTAGTAGATACAATTGAGTCCAATCATTCCTCAGTCTCGGCCTTTTTAGGGCAGTCTTCGAGCTTGACACACTTATTGGAGACAGAGTCTCTGACGGTGGGCGCCTCGCAGTAGCAAGCGGAGAAGTCGCAGATCATTCCTCTGCGGTCCTCCTCAGGTGTTGGGTTGTCACACGTAGCCTCCGGTGTCAGATAGCCACAGCCGCCTTTTGGTGAGTAGCTAATGGTACCCTCCTCGCAGCCTCCAACGCCTGGAAAGAGGAGTTATGTAGTTTTTGTTTTGTACATAGTTGTTGATGATTTAAATGCATAACGGGTACAGTGCTACACAAGAAATAAGTCTCGCGGATGTACCTGCGCAGATGACCAAATTTTGGATGTGCGGCAAGTTGATCGACCAATCAGATTGTTTCATTTTATGGCAGGCCGCGCGCCTTTGTTGCTATTGGTTGATTCAACGTCATCGATGCAGGCGACCATAAGCTTGGCAATATTAGCGTGAGCGAAATAGGTAGCGTTACTGCGGCAATCAATTCTGCACCTTAACCGTATCGGTTAAAGATCATGTTGAATGTACTTATAGCTTCGGGTACTTTCGTTACACTTCTTCATAGCTTGCGCGAACGTAGATTCCCGAAGGGACTTTTCTGATGTGCAGTACTGTACGATGGGACTGACATCGTCACCTTGTGAGTCTCGTGACAAAAGTTCCTAAATTACACTATTTTTATTTTTAATGCACTAACCCGTGCTAAGGACAAATTTAAAAACCTATTTAGAGGCTAAAAATTTCACCCATGCCGGGATTCGAACCCGTAACCTCTGGCTATCCGTGCCAGCGCTCTACCAATTGAGCCAATGGGCGACTCACCGGCATCAGTGAAATTTCGAACCTCTTTACACTATTCTCTGTATTACGTACAGGCAGCGACATCTGGCTTAAGCAAATTGCATCACTTACAGCCCCGACTACCTACTTTGCAGTTAGGTTTTACATCGGAACTATATCACTGTACCCACATGATTACACTATTTTTATTTTTAATGCACTAACCCGTGCTAAAGAAAAATTTAAAAACCTATTAAGAAAAATAAAAATAGTGTAATCATGTGGGTACAGTGATATCGTTCCGATGTAAAACCGAACTGCAAAGTACGTAGTCGGGGCTGTAAGTGATGCAATTTGCTTAAGCCAGATGTCGCTGCCTGTACGTAATACAGAGAATAGTGTAAAGAGGTTCGAAATTTCACTGATGCCGGTGGGTCGCCCATTGGCTCAATTGGCAGAGCGCTGGCACGGATTGCCAGAGGTTGCGGGTTCGAATACCGGCATGGGTGAAATTTTTAGCCTCTAAATAGGTTTTTAAAAAAGTTCCGAAAGTAAAAGCGATTAAAAAAAGAAAAGAAACTTTGTGGTATGTGCGCATGTGCGTGTTTTACAATTTCAACTCAGGTGACTGTTGTAGACTCTAATATTAGCAAGCGGAAGTGGCAGTGGGCTAGTCGCATTTGCTGAAATGGATAAGGTATATAGCGCCACTAATGGGAATCATAATAAAAACAGTTACAGTCATATGCTCGCCTAATGCTTTAGGAGTGAGCGAGATAGATGTTGCTGATATCGACAATAGGTACTCATTCAATGCTATGAAGTTACAATACAATAGGTGTACAAATGTGCACCATAATTACAAGTATGTAATGGCTTAAAGTAGGTGTGTGTAAGAGCAAACTGTAACAATATCTTCTTTCAAAACACGTCTATGGAAAATTTTACATAAATCTATATAAATATAGTAGCTCTTCTTTTTCTAAAACGAACGTACTGACAAGTACCTAGGTCCAAGGTACTAGGACTTTCTCGTTAGGCTAGCCGTTAAGGTGCTTGGTTACCAAGAGGTAGTGGGTTTGATGGTTTGAAGCG
Organism: Yponomeuta sedellus; assembly: GCA_934045075.1. Classification (NCBI taxonomy): domain Eukaryota; kingdom Metazoa; phylum Arthropoda; class Insecta; order Lepidoptera; family Yponomeutidae; genus Yponomeuta; species Yponomeuta sedellus. The sequence goes on from OW203739.1 coordinate 18,546,078, forward strand.
ATCGTGGCCTATGCGAGCCGAGTGATTGGAATCAATCACTGGGTGGGCGGCCCGTGACTACCGCTAGTGACATTTTTCCGAGCGTTTCCGTGCTTCGCAAGGCACGTTAAGTCGTTGGTACCGGCTGTCATGTAATGGCATTCGTTAAGCCATGTCAGAGGCCTTATGGGCGGCTTAATAACTTATGACAGTAAGGACCGCCACTGACTTACAATCCTCCACCAACCCGGACTTGGCCCCCGTGGTGGAGTATGGCCTAACCTTCCTGCGATGCAGGAAGAGACCCGTGCCCCAGCAGTGGGGACAACAAGGGTTGATAACGAATAGTAGCTCTTTACATTAGCTCTATATACAGTAGCTCTTTTTCTAAAACGAACGTACTGACAAGTACCTAGGTCCAAGGTACTAGGACTTCCTCGTTAGCCTAGCCGTTAAGGTGCTTGGTTGCCAAGAGGTCGTGGGTTTGATTCCCGCTGGGGGCCGCCGTACATTTGTAGAAGTGACCTTAGTCTGGGTGTGTTTTATGTTTGTGACGTCCTTGCCCGGTCACTTGTTCTGGTCCCAAACTAGGATACTTTTAATACTCCCAGACTGAGGCAGAATTTCTGCTGAGTAGATTGTAGTTGTTGTGTTAGGTTTAAACCACACCGTATGTAGGTAGTTGGCTAGTTTCGATTCTGCCCGGCATCGGCACACTGACCTCTAGTTTGTGGCAATGTTACTAAATGTTACAATGTTATTAATGTGACTGACTGACCGAACCCAAGCCTTAGGCGTTAGAGGGTAGTGTGTAGGGAGTTTTCAAATATCTTTTTTAGTATTCATATGAAGTTACAATACAATAGGTGTACAAATGTGCACCATAATTACAAGTATGTAATGGCTTAAAGTAGGTGTGTGTAAGAGCAAACTGTAACAATATCTTCTTTCAAAACACGTCTATGGAAAATTTTACATAAATCTATATAAATATAGTAGCTCTTCTTTTTCTAAAACGAACGTACTGACAAGTACCTAGGTCCAAGGTACTAGGACTTTCTCGTTAGGCTAGCCGTTAAGGTGCTTGGTTACCAAGAGGTAGTGGGTTTGATGGTTTGAAGCGATCGTGGCCTATGCGAGCCGAGTGATTGGAATCAATCACTGGGTGGGCGGCCCGTGACTACCGCTAGTGACATTTTTCCGAGCGTTTCCGTGCTTCGCAAGGCCCGTTAAGTCGTTGGTACCGGCTGTCATGTAATGGCATTCGTTAAGCCATGTCAGAGGCCTTATGGGCGGCTTAATAACTTATGACAGTAAGGACCGCCACTGACTTACAATCCTCCACCAACCCGGACTTGGCCCCCGTGGTGGAGTATGGCCTAACCTTCCTGCGATGCAGGAAGAGACCCGTGCCCCAGCAGTGGGGACAACAAGGGTTGATAACGAATAGTAGCTCTTTACATTAGCTCTATATACAGTAGCTCTTTTTCTAAAACGAACGTACTGACAAGTACCTAGGTCCAAGGTACTAGGACTTCCTCGTTAGCCTAGCCGTTAAGGTGCTTGGTTGCCAAGAGGTCGTGGGTTTGATTCCCGCTGGGGGCCGCCGTACATTTGTAGAAGTGACCTTAGTCTGGGTGTGTTTTATGTTTGTGACGTCCTTGCCCGGTCACTTGTTCTGGTCCCAAACTAGGATACTTTTAATACTCCCAGACTGAGGCAGAATTTCTGCTGAGTAGATTGTAGTTGTTGTGTTAGGTTTAAACCACACCGTATGTAGGTAGTTGGCTAGTTTCGATTCTGCCCGGCATCGGCACACTGACCTCTAGTTTGTGGCAATGTTACTAAATGGATTGTACAGACAATTAGTATTACTTAACATACAAATTTTAATAATTTTACTCATGTAAAGAATATTATATATATGTACTATATAACCCAGGAACCATGTATATAATTATGTCCTAGGATTCAATTACCTTAAATAAGTATATTCGTATAAAAGAAGGTGGATAGGTGTAGTGTAGTTGGTGAGTGTATTCCTCTTTTTGTGTGGTGTATGTGAGTGAGTGTGTAAGTAGTGTTATGTATGAATGAGTGTGTGTAAGAGGATGTGTTTAAAGATAAATAGATAGTTAAAAGAGAACCTAGCATATAAGAACACTTTAAATTGTACCAGAAGCAACTGCCAACAAACTGTTATGTAGTTTGGCAGAAAGCAACTTCTGTATTTTTTGTATTTATTTAAAGACACGTCTTCAATCGAAAAATCTGGCCACTTGTACAAATGTACATTAACACGTTATTTGTACAAATGTACATTAACACGTTATTTTCATTAAAACATTGACGCTGACATTCAAACGGACCGTCAATCGATCAAATCAATTTATTTCAGCGTAAAAAAGTCACACTCTGTTTGCTGAGTGTCAATGTACAATGTAAGACGCTGCCTTCGGGCCGCATTGTAGTGAAGAAAAAGGCATCGGAAATAAAAACTCCACTCTGACAATCTTTTCTTAACCGAATACATCAGTTGCCACCGTACCCTACTTATAATAAGATTTCATGATTGCAACCAATGACTTTAAATGCCAAAGCATTTTTAAAAACCTATTTAGTGCTAAAAATTTCACCCATGCCGGGATTCGAACCCGCGACCGCTGGCTATACGTGCCAGCGCTCTTTCCAACTGAACTAATGACCTCTTTACAATACTCTCTGTATTACGTACAAGCAGCAACGTGGTTTCATAATCGTTTTTTAATTGCCCTTAGCATGGGTTAGTGCATTAAAAATAATATAATCATGCCAAAGCATTACTTGAATATATTATAATAGTAGGGAAAACATAAGTGCTGCGGCCAGACACACCAACAGCAATCGTTCTTAAGAATGTTTTATTGGAATGGAATTGTCTCTCGAATCAAATTTTAGGGCAAGTTCCCTACTGTACTTACATTGTCCAAGGATCCATCTGCACCCTCGTGGATACAACACCGGGTCAGCTAAAGTCAACCCGACGAGGAAAAGAACGTCGAGAATCGCTAAGACCTTCATGTTGCCAATAAGCTCTTGAACTCGACCGGGTAATATCAGCGCTGGGTCACTTGGATACAAGACCACTGATCTAGAGCATTAGGCGGGCTGTGTTTTTATACAGAATTTGATGAGCAATTAGTAAACTTTACAGAAGGTTCATTTGATAAGCTTACATTAATTTAATACTATTGACTTTAATACTAATGTGTGAAATAAAATGAAGTGAAATGAAATGAGATGAGACGAGACGAGATGAAAAGGTTTTATTCAAAGTAGCGCAGAAACTGGGTTAAAGGACGTAACAAGTCAAATTAGGTGTCGATTTAAAAATTTAGATCATTTGTTACTCACACTAATCCTGTATTTGAGTTACGCACACTAATCCTGTGAGTAACTCAAGTACACATTAGTATTCAGTGTAATCAAATCAAAAAGGTTTATTTAAAGTAGCAGAGAAACTGCGTCTTAATGAACGTTACTAATTAAACTAGATGTCCATTTTCTAGATTATTATGGAGAACAAATTGCCAAAAAATACTTCGAACTTGGTCTGAGACTAAGACTAAGGCCAGTATTACAGAAGCGTACTCAAGCGCCGATCTCTACTTAAGACTAGTTTTGAGTATGGATTTAATTTTAGAACGTTACTTGAATCGAGATTCATCAAGCGCGACTCAACTGAGTAATAGCTAATTCGAGAACGATACTTGGGTAGCAATCTCTACTTAAGTAAAGATCAAATCTGTATTTACTCAAGTGTGGTCGGAACCACGCTTGAGAGTCGATCGGCCAGTTATTAAAGTTGTCAATTTGGAATGTTTATTGCAAAATTCATATATTCGAAAACCTTGATTACTATGACGAAATAGTTAATGATAGCAGCAGCCCCTTAGGCATTTAAGGGACGCTGAAGACCCCTACTGCATGGATTCTAATAAGTGTTTATGTGCAAAAACAATTACATTAATATTGGGGTGTTTTCATTGAATAAATTTCACGCAACACAATCACTTCGCGAGCGCTTCCGTGCTTCGCAAGGTACGTTAAGCCGTTGGTGCCGGCTGTCATATAATGGCAGTCGTTAAGCCACGTCAAAGGCCTTATCGGCGGCTTGATAACTTCTGACTGTAAGACCCGCTACTGTCTTACAATCCTCCACCAACCCGGACTTGGCCCCCGTGGTAGAGTATGGCTTAACCTTTTTGCGATGCAGGAAGAGACCCGTGCCCCAGCAGTGGGGACATACAAGGGTTTATGACGAACACAATCACATCACCTGGTCCCAAACTAGGATATCCTGTACTTTGATAATCAGGCAAGAACGTCACAAACATGAAAGTACACCGAGACTGTGGTCACTTGTACAAATATATAGGCCCACAGTGGGAATCGAACTCACAAGCTCGGTCTTGGTAACCAAGCGCCTTAGCGGCTAGGCCAACAAGACATTCACAAAGAGGAATAAATAAAATAATCTGTAAAACAAATCTCAGCTTTTTTATTGCTCATAAATTTGTAACATAATTGACACATTCTATAAATCCGCTGTGTTGAAGTTGACTTTTTATCTTCCTCGAGGAGGATCCTCTCCACTGTGGTGAAGTTGAAGTTTTGTGTTCAACGAGCAGGTTCCTCTCCACTGCGATGAGGTTGAAGTTTTATGTTTACCGAGCAGGTTCCTCTCCACTGCGGTGAGGTTGAAGTTTTATGTTCAACAAGCAGGTTCCTCTCCACTGCGGTGAAGTTGAAGTTTTATGTTCAACGAGCAGGTTCCTCTTCACTGCAGTGTAGTTGAAGTTTTATGTTCAATGTGCAGGTTCCTCTCTACTGCGGTGAAGTTGAAGTTTTATGTTCAACAAGCAGGTTCCTCTCCGCTGCGGTGAAGTTGAAGTTTTATGTCCAACAAGCAGGTTCCTCTTCACTGCAGTGAAGTTGAAGTTTTATGTTCAATGAGCAGGTTCCTCTCTACTGCGGTGAAGTTGAAGTTTTATGTTCAACAAGCAGGTTCCTCTCCGCTGCGGTGAAGTTGAAGTTTTATGTCCAACGAGCAGGTTCTTCTTCACTGCAGTGAAGTTGAAGTTTTATGTTCAATGAGCAGGTTCCTCTCTACTGCGGTGAAGTTGAAGTTTTATGTTCAACAAGCAGGTTCCTTTCCGCTGCGGTGAAGTTGAAGTTTTATGTCCAACGAGCAGGTTCCTCTTCACTGCAGTGAAGTTGAAGTTTTATGTTCAATGAGCAGGTTCCTCTCTACTGCGGTGAAGTTGAAGTTTTATGTTCAACAAGCAGGTTCCTCTCCGCTGCGGTGAAGTTGAAGTTTTATGTCCAACGAGCAGGTTCTTCTTCACTGCAGTGAAGTTGAAGTTTTATGTTCAATGAGCAGGTTCCTCTCTACTGCGGTGAAGTTGAAGTTTTATGTTCAACAAGCAGGTTCCTTTCCGCTGCGGTGAAGTTGAAGTTTTATGTCCAACGAGCAGGTTCCTCTTCACTGCAGTGAAGTTGAAGTTTTATGTTCAATGAGCAGGTTCCTCTCTACTGCGGTGAAGTTGAAGTTTTATGTTCAACAAGCAGGTTCCTCTCCGCTGCGGTGAAGTTGAAGTTTTATGTCCAACGAGCAGGTTCCTCTCCACCGCGATGAAGTTGAGTTTTTGTCTTCTACGAGGAGGACCCTCTCCTCTGCAGTGAAGTTGACTTTTTATGTTCCACAAGAAGGATTCTTTCCACTATGGTGAAGTTCCTTGTTCTCATTTTTCACATCTTGTTTTAAAACAGCGATTAATGTTCAAATTAAACCACACCGACTATGTACAGATAATAATAATCGACATTTGTTACGTTCCGTTCTGTACTCAAAGCGAATAAATAAACAAGAAGCGTGAACGTTTTGCTTCCTTTAAATATACGGTTCATTACAAACTAATAACTAAATAAAGAAACTTTGAACATTTTATTTACGAATACATAAACATTATTTTAGTTTCCTCTGTATATTTGACATAATTTACTAAGTTTTATTGTCACGTTTTTGTAACATGCGTAAAACGGAGTAAAAATCAACACTTGTATTTTTCTTGTCATAGAAAACAAACTTTGATCATAGACAATCTGATTGCAGTTCTGAATCTCTACTTAAGCAGTGATTGGCTGATCTCTACTCAAGAACTGTTTGAAAATAAAGGGAGTGCTTGAGCATCGATTCAGCGCTCAAGTTATGATTGGGCGATCTGTGATCAATCTGTGCTTGAGCATCGTTCTGTAATACCGGCCTAAGTAAACCATTTTCACAAACCAGTTTCATTTGATTTGATTCGACTGAATACTAATGTGCACGTGATCTACCTAAACTGAGTGAAAAGTAGTCTGAAAGTTTGTTTAAGTAATGTTTAATTTTACTCATAAATTAATTGTTCTTTCCAAAAAAATATTGGTTTAATGCACTTGCCTGCACAAAATAATGTTTCAAAACAATGGGTGAGAGCGCATTAAAAGATTTTTTACGATACTTTTCATAATGCGACCTGTTGTACAGCCATTCTATTCACATGGTACAAAAACGCCTCATATAAATCTAACTATGACGTCACAATTGGAATGTAAAGTGTTATATTTGGATATCAACCCTCTGTATGTCCCCACTGCTGGGGCTCGGGTCTCTTCCTGCATCGCAGGAAGCTTAGACCACACTACCGCAGGCCAAGTCTGGGTTGAAGGATGATTTTAAGACAGTGGCCTTAATGTCAAAAGTTATGAAGCTGCCCCTAAGGCCTCTCACATGGGTGTCATTACATGACAGCCGGCACCAAGGACTTAACTTGCCTTGCAATGCACGGGAGCGGTCTGAAAAAATGCCACTAGCGGTAGTCACAGGATGGTCACCTATCCAGCTCCTGACCGCGCCTGTTGTTGCTTAACTCAAGTAATTGATTCAAGTTATCTCGTAAAATAATGTTTTTTCCATTTACGCACTCTTTAGAAAACGTTTAGAATTTAATGTGAAATGAAATCCAATATGCTCTAAGCAATAAGGCCGCTAATTGTACTGTATCTGTTTGTTATTGTTTTTTCCTGGTGTACAATAAATAATATTCTAATTTTATATGTTTTTTTCTTAATGGAGAAACTTGGTTTTTCGCTCTTACCGCTGGGATCCCGAGAAGCCGAAAATAAATATTTTCATAGTTTTATATTTGGGCTTTTCTGTGTCTTCTGTGGTATAAAAGCAATGCCACATCAATGTAAGTTTGACGCGTATTCCCCATTTGTAACTAATTTTAATTCAATGGATAACATTATATGCAACATAATAATTACATAAGTAATTGCATGTAATTACATTTTTTCTACTAAATTACTATCTAAATCTAATTTGAATTAGGCACCTCTAATGTTTTCCTTATATAGTGATTGTGTTGCGTAGAAGTCAATATATTAAACAATCCAAAATTGTATCGATCGATGCAATCAAACCAAAACTATAATAAAGTTTACTAGTGAACTGGAAAAGGACAGGAATATCTGCTTTTTAACGACAGTAAAAGCGGTGGTTCTCAATTCGACGCGTATGTTTTTTTGGCCATGTGGTATCGTTCGTAGCCCTGCTACCTTAGTGATCTTAAACAATCACGAAGGCTAAGCAACACAGGGCGCGTTTAGTGCATGGATGGGTAAACCGTCTATGACTAACGCTAGTGGCATTTTTCCGAGCGGTGCCGTGGTTCGCAAGGCACGTTAAGCAGTTGGTGCCGGCTTCTGTCGATAGATGGCAGCTGTCAAGCTAAGGCAAAGGCCTTAAGGTGGCTTGAAAACTTCTGACGGTAAGACCAGCCACTAGTCTTGCAAGCCTCTACCAATGCAGACTTGTTGGCCCCCGTGGTTGAGTATGGCCTATACCTTCCTCAAGTAAGAGACCCATGCCCCTCTGTAGGGACAAAATGGGTTGATGATGACTGTTGTTGTTTTGGATGTGAAGATCACGAAAAAAATTGTCGATTTCATGTGAACCACTACTAGTATAAACAGACGATCGAACTTGGTACTGGCCGGACGTTGGATTTGGGGCGCTCCATACCATATCCGTTCGTCTGGAAAGTTGTCTACCGAACATAATAGTGCTATTTCGTGTTCGCTCGATGGTACGCCCAATTCGCTGTCCGGCCTGTACCAAGTTCGATCGCCTGTACTATACCGAAAACCAACTCACATCGATCTGTCCTTGCATGCATTCTCACACCACCATCTACATCGTCACTGACGGAGATATGTGACCGTACGTCTAAACGTTTGTGACCCTGAACATCTACACAGTGTTATATGATTATTTAATTGGGGTAAACAGACAATTGAACAAACATTTGAAAATATTATTTTTGTTGCACTAACCCGTGCTAAGGACAATTTTGCGGGGCTGCAAGTAATGCAAATTACTTTAGCCATTTATCGCTGCCTGTAAATACGCTATCGAAACGCTGATGCTGGTACTTACCCATTAGCTCAGTTGGGAGAGCGCTGATCCGGTTAGGTTAGGTTGCGGCTTTGTGTCCCGGCATGAGCTTTCTTTCTAAAAAGTTGCTTGTTGCATTAGGTGCTAATCCTGTAATAATAAGTAATTATGTTAAATAAATAAATAAAAAATAAAAATATTGATAGCCATTATAATGTTAACGCTAGAAATAAACGTAAATTGTCAATTCCACGATTTAGATTTGCAAAGTTATTTCAATTCAATTTATTTATTTCAGGCAATTATTAGTCCATATTTACATTTTAAATTATAATATTTGTGTTAGTAAAAGTCTTATAACAATGTTAATACAATACAAATTAAGGAAGATTATTTTACATCCTTTAATAAAACATCCTTTACGGGGCACCGTATAAGGTTCTCACAACAAGATTCCTCAAGATATATTAGAGTCACCTCCGACGCGGCTTAAAAATTGTGCAAAGAAGCTTACTATAGCATCAGGGACTATTTAGAAGAAAAGGTAATAAACAGTAGAATAATCTTAAAAGGTTGTCTTATAAGACGACTTTGTCTAAAAACCTATTTAGAGGCTAAAAATTCTACCCATGCCGGGATTCGAACCCGCGACCTCTGGCTATCTGTGCCAGCGCTCTTTCCAACTGAGCTAATGGGCGACTCGCCGGCATCAGTGAAATTTCGAACCTCTTTTCAACATTCTCTGTATTACGACTTTGTCTAGTCACGTTTATGAGTAATATTTTTTAAGTTGAAAACTCTGTTAATTAATTTAAAAATGTGTAGTTTTTTTATTCATTTCTTCTCCACATAATCAGGCTAAATGCCTGAAATTTAGTGTTGGTTCCTCGACGCAAATCTTATATTAACTGAACATGATTAAGTACCTCCACGTAGATTCGTAACAATCGAGATGAGGAAGATTGAAAACCGAACTACCGGGGCCAATATTATAAACATCGTTTACCTCACATGTGCAACGATGTGTATATCGATATCAACCCTTTATATGTCCCCACCGCTGGGGCACGGGTCTTTTTCTGCATCGTAGGAAAGTTAGGCCATACTCCACCACGGGGGCCAAGTCCGGGTTGGTGGAGGATTGTAAGACAATGGCGGGCCTTACTGTCAGAAGTTATCAAGCCGCCCATAAGGCCTCTGACATGGCTTTACGACTGCCATTACATGACAGCCGGAACCAACGGCTTAACGTGCCTTACGAAGCACGGAAGCGCTCGGAATAAATGCCACTAGTGGTAGTCACGAGATGATCACCCATCCAGTCCTGACCGCGCCTGTTGTTGCTTAACCCAAGTGATTGATTCCAATCACTCGATTTCGCTAGGCTACGAGCGCTTCATGCGTATTTAGATGGAATAAAAATAAAATGCTATTAACTGTTTCCGGTTAGCTACACGTCATGCTGCGTTTAGGTACACTCTGCACAAGTGAGCACGGCAGGGCATGCGTGTGGACAGTGCATTCCCGCGCCGTGCATGAGGTATTTATTATGAGATTAAAAACCTTTTAACCAATGGGGTAAACTTCTCGAGTGAAGACCACGGACTGGCAAATTCAGCTTAGAAACGTGTACAGATCGATAATGAATACATTTAAAAAAAAAACACATTTACTCGTTCCCAACAAGTCGTATTGTATTTTCTTTACCTTAACAGACAGGTATTCTGTTATCTACACAAGTGATGACTGGTTTCGAAAAGTCAAAGATCGCTTTAGTGGTGTTTTTATTATTTTTCTAAAGCCTGTTTGCTCTGCTGTCTAAATGTTATTTTTTTACAAAATTGTCCGCTTCGGCAGATATGTTACTCAAAACATTTTATAGTTAATGGGACAAGAGCAACCATTTGTTTGCTCTTGACGACCTCTATGGCGTAGCGGTAGCGCGTCTACCTACCATGCAAGAGGTCCCGGGTTCGAATCCTGGCTGGGAACAAAAAAAAACCCCTGGCCTTGGATGTTTACATGTTTGTAATGTTGTTTCTAGTTCCCACGACACAGGGTATCCTAGTGTGGGGCCAGAAGCAATGTATGTGCCTGTATGTAAATATTATGATATATTTGATAGAACACTCTATTCTTCTTCATACTGTAATGGTGCAAACCTCTTTACACCATTTTTATTTCTTTTTCTATCTATCATTTTCAAATATTTAAATTTTGTCACTCATTCTTCGATTTCGCTCATTTTTCACGACTACTACTTTACGCTTTGACCAGATCTGACTTTTTACCTGCTTCTCCGTTTATCCGTTTTTATCGTGTTTTCTGTTAATATTTCCAGAGTTTATTCTCTGAATAAACTCTGGAAATATTAACAGAAAATAATAAGTTCCAGAGTTTATTTATTATTATAAAAGTTATCCAACGTTCCAATCAATACTCTCGTTATACCTCAATCAATGAATAACTAGCCCGTACTCGTCCTGCGGTACACCTCTAGACTACGATAGACCTCTCAAGCTACACCACTTCCTTCCACACTCGGTCATAACCATGCAGCCGCTGCCAACAGTCTGCCTCAGACTCGGTTTCGCGAGCTAATGAGAGTCCTACGCTGCGTTTGCCACTTTGAGGTCCTCTCGAGAACTTTTACACTCATGGACTATCGCCATATATCACTTAGATTTTTATTTTTTTATTTTTGTCTGTAGGTATATTGCATTTATTGTTTCCTATCATACTTGCTAATATAACTTAATGAATAAGTGCAAGTGATGAAAATTACTTCAGCCAGATGTCGCTGCCTGTACGTAATACAGAGAGTATTGTAAAGAGGTTCGAAATTTCACTGATGCCGGCGAGTCGCCCATTAGCTCAGTTGGAAGAGCGCTCACAGATAACCAGAGGTCGCGGGTTCGAATCCCGGCATGGGTGGAATTTTTAGCCTCCTATAGGTTTTTAATATAACTTAATGTTTATCTATGTTTATAATAGTATTTATCTATGTAAGTTTATTTTATTACATTAATATTCGATGCGCACCAACTACCCGTCTCAATTTCTCCTTCTGCAATCTTTCCGACTTAACGTTGCCTCGAATAAATTGCTATCAGCAATAAGGCCGCCAATTGTACCTCTTCTTTTGTAACTGTTGTCTCTGTAATTATTTTCTGGTGTGTATCATAAAGGATATTCTTATCTTATATTATCTTAAGATGGCTACGAAAATCGACAGCACGTCAACATTGACATTGCCTTGGCAAAGTCGCCCGTAACATGACTAAGTATTGCGTACGCGCGTAGATTTTGATGTGCTGTCGGCTGTACCGGAGGTGTTGTTTTGGGTTTCTTATTGTTATGTATCTACGAAAGCAACTGTTACAACAAACCAACTGTTATTCATGTAAACGTGTTTAATATTCCAAAAACAATTGACATAAGCCATCTACGACGCATTCAATTGAGTAAAAATTGTTACTCTGTTTCAGTCTACTTAGGGCAGTCCTCGAGCTTGACACACTTATTAGAGACAGTCTCCCTGACGGTGGGCGGGTCGCAGTAGCAACCGGAGTAGTCGCAGACCTGGCCGCTACGGTCTTCAACAGGCTTCGGGTTCTCACACGTAGCCTCCGGTGTTATGTAGTCGCAGCTGCTTCTTGGTACGTAGCCAGTAGTGCCTTCTTCACACTCGCTGACGCCTGAAAAGAGGTAATTTCGGTTAAGCGACCTTGGAACATTGAGACTGATATAGGCTTGAAAATTTGCAGTCTGAAGAGGCAGTGGGTTGGTCACATCTGCCGAAGATCTGATAACCGATAGGGTAAAAAGAGTCTCGTGTAGAATGACCCGGCAAACAGCTCACTGGACTGATGATCTGGATGTGATTACCTGTGCTGGATGAGAGTGGCCGTGGACAGAAAGAAATAGGTAGCCTTAAAATGGGAGGATTGGGTACGTCCATTTGTTCGCAAAGCGATGGGCAGTGACTGGAAGAGAAGAGCCGAAGATTCGGCTCAGTGGCGTGTCTTGGGTGAGCCCTACTTCCAACAGTGGAGTGAAACTGGCTGATGACGATGATTTTTCCAGGAACTGACTAACGTAGCCTGGACTCTATTTAGTAATGTTAGTAATTCTATTTAGTCTGTATATTTGAACCGATCATTGAACTGGGCCTTCAGAGGGTCCAATAATAACAAGGTCCCGCGGAATGAAAGATGTTATAGAAAAAAGCATATACCTACGCATTAAAGGTTGATCATGATGACTTTGACGAAAATATCTAATGAGGATTAATACTCCGTGTGTTCCTGAGAAAGGATGGTCGCCACGGACAGACAAATTAATAAACAGGCAGACAAAACAGTGGTATCGATATCAACCCTTTGTATGTCCCCACTGCTGGGGCACGGGCAAGTACTTTTTGCAATTGCATTGACTGTTATGTTATCCAGTTTAAATAAACAAATATTTATATTAACCCTCTGTCCCCACTGCTGGGGGCTCTTCCTGCATCGCAGAAAGGTTAGGCCATACTTCACCGCGGGGGCCAAGTCCGGGTTGGTGGAGGATTGTAAGATACTAGCGCGCCTTACCGTCAGAAGTTATCAAGGATTATAAGAATATTAATATTATAAGAATTATAAGGCCTCTGACATGGCTTAACGACTGCCATTACATGACAGCCGGCACCAACGGCCCAACGTGCCTTGCAAAGCAAGGAAGCTGTCGGAAAAATATAAAAAGGTGGTATAAGAGATCCTTTTTTATTTTTGGGTATGGTATGGCGTGGGTATGGAACCGTAAAAAAGAAGATGAATACGTGCAGGTACCGCGTAATATTTAAGAAAAAAATTGACATAAATTACTTACATGTTCCAAGAGCATAGACACAACCTCGTGAGCGCCCGACCGTGTTAGCAAAGGTCAACCCGACCAAGAGAAGAACACCAAGAAACGCTAGGACCTTCATGTTGCCAATGACGTCTTCAACTCAACTGGATGATATCAGCTCCTGAATACAAGAGCACTGATCGAGAGCATCAAGCGTCGCGCGTTTATATAATAGCAGGTTAGCAATCGCAATCAGTAGAATTTACAGAAGGTCCATTTTATAGTACGACCAGAAACTTATCTTTGCATCAGCAGAAATAAATATTCATGCACATATTACACAGTGGAGATCGCGACTCGGCAAACGTAGTGTAGGACGCCCTCCGACCAGGTGGGATGACGATCTGCGAAAAACTGCCGGCAGATGCTGGATGCGGCAAGCTGAAGACAGGGCGCTATGGCGCTCATTAGGGGCTGGACATCATCATATGTCCAGCAGTGGACTACATAATATCTTGCCTGAAGAAGAAGAAGATGTTACAGATCTCGTTAGCCCTATACTAAGTACAACTAAATGACTTGTGTTATAGGTGCTAACTCGAGGGTAGATTTAAATACAATAAATACATAGATAACACCCAAGACCCGAGACAAACTAGTAAAGTTCGTTTCCTAGTTTGACCAGGCCGGGTTACAGCATATTGATGTATATTCAACAAAAGACCTTGAAGCGCTCGTGGCCTAGCCGAACCGGGTGATTGGAATCAATCACGTGGTTAAGCAACAACAGGCGCGGTCAGGTACGGGATGGGTGAGCGTCTCGAGACTACCGCTAGTGGCATTTTTCCGAGCGCTTCCGTGCTTCGCAAGGCACGCTAAGCCGTTGGTGCCGGCTGTCATATAATGGCAGTCGTTAAGCTATGTCAGAGGCCTTATGGGCGGCTTGATAACTTCTGACAATAAGGCCCGCCACTGTCTTATAATCCTCCACCAACCCGGACTTGGCCCTGGGGTGGAGTATGGCCTAACCTTCCTGCGATGTAGGAAGAGACCCGTGCCCCAGCAGTGGGGACATACAAGGGTTGATAAGGAACAAGAGACCTTGTTGAGGCATACAACACGTATGTAATTGTTTTTATGAAGCATATAAACGTCCCACCACAGGTCACAGGCCTTTTGGAGAGTGGGCTTAATCTGCTCGCGTGCCCGCCGGGGATTGACAATTTTAAGCGCTGAGGTATTTCAAAGCCTCCGACACTCAAATTTCCTCACAAAGTTTTCCTTCACAGTTAGCCAATGGTATTGCTTTATTGAGTCATTGGTGCATGCCCGCACTGGGAATCGAACCTGGCTCTCATGCTTCTATTATATTATGCTATATGCATAATAACAACGAAATTGTATGTGTAATTTTTTTCTATTTCGTCCTCTTTTATCAATTGGCCATAATTAATATGTTTAAAACAGCATCAATTATTCTTCTGTGGATCCATCGATGTGCCATATTCCGCAGTTAAGGAGGATGCATAATTTGTCGACTGACAGAAAAAAATACATAGGAAAAGTAATTCAAGTAGGTTACATATACCTACTTGAATTACTTTTCCCATGCATCTTTCGACGGTTGCAAAATTGTAACCGCCGAAAGCATTTAGCCTTATAAATATGGTCCGAAGGCAGCGGCTGGCATAATACATTGATATTCAAAAAACAGAATGTAAATTCATCACATTTAAATAAATAATTGATTTCATCTTTGTATATACCTACACCAGGAATTATTATTTTATCAACATAATTATTAATCAGCTATTATTCGTTATCAACCCTTATATGTCCCCACTGCTGGGGCACGGGTCTCTTCCTGCATCGCAGGAAGGTTAGGCCATACTCCACCACGGGGGCCAAGTCCGGGTTGGTGGAGGATTGTGAGACAGTGGCCGGGCCTCACTGTCAGAAGTTATCAAGCCACCCATAAGGCCTCTGACATGGCTTAACGACTACCATTATATGACAGCCGGCACCAACGGCTTAACGTGCCTTGCGAAGCACAGCTATTATTCATTAACTTTATTTATATTGATTTCTGATTTCTTATATTGAGTTAAGTATTTTCGGATATTAACGCCTGCACACAAACCTTGTCTCTTTATCGTATAAGTGTACAGCCAAGATGTAATCACCTTAGAACCTTGTCACATTAACCTCTTCTAGCCAGATGTATGAGAAATTGACTATTTTGACTTTGACAAGGTACTAAAGTGCATAATATATGTTAGTGCTCGTGACTCCACATGTAACTAAATGAAGTTACGCATTTCTGAGAAACTCTTTAAGGCGCTATGCAGTGCTAAATAGCGCCACCAAAGGAATAAATGTCATACATTACTTGTTTTATATACGTCTTCCCAAAAACGTTGACAACTGAGACAACTGTTTCAAGAAATTACCGTCAAGTACCTAGGATCAAGCGCATCTGCCTACCATGGAAGAGGTCCCGGGTTCGATCCCCGGCTGGGAACAAAAAAAAAACCACGTGTTTGAGCTCGCCTCTGTACATGTTATTTCTTTGGTGGCACTAGTTATCAGCGGGTAGCGCTTCAAATAAAACTCTGTATTACTTTTATGATTTATACAACATTCTAGTCAAGACGACAATTTTATTAACTGTGGATTTATTAAAAAATACTGCTGCAAAGAACTGCGAGACACTCAATTCTTATAGACTGTGATCAAGGCTCCGATTTATTTCGTGTCACGTAACAATTTACATAAATTTAAAAACCTACTTAGAGGCTAAAAATTTCACCCATACCGGGATTCGAACCCGCAACCTCTGGCTATCTGGCATCAGTGAAATTTCGAACCTCTTTACACTATTCTCTGTATTACGTACAGGCAGCGACATCTGACTTAAGCAAATTGCATTATTTACAGCCTCGACTACCTACTTTGCAGTTAGGTTTTAACATCGGGTTAGTGCATTAAAAATAAAAATAGTATAATCATGTGGGTACAGTGATATCGTTCCGATGTTAAAACCTAACTGCAAAGTAGGTAGTCGAGACTGTAAGTAATGCAATTTGCTTAAGTCAGATGTCGCTGCCTGTACGTAATACAGAGAATAGTGTAAAGAGGTTCGAAATTTCACTGATGCCGTGAGTCGCCCATTGGCTCAATTGGTAGAGCGCTGGCACGGATAGCCAGAGGTTGCGGGTTCGAATCCCAGCATGGGTGAAATTTTTAGCCTCTAAATAGGTTTTTAAATTTGTTCCTTAGCACGGGTTAGTGCATTAATAATAAAAATAGTATAAAATTTACATAAATTATATTACTATATATAACCGAGCAACCGAAGTTCGGAAAATTAAGGTAAATTAAGTAAACCTTATAAAATAAACGCGATTAGACCCGTGAAACATGTAATTTCGTTGGTTAAACTCCTTCATTTTCTACTTTTTAGTCGGCGTGAAGCTGTATTCTAAAAGGAACTCCTATATCACTGTTTTGTCCGGCTGTTTATTAGTCCGTTGAGACCGTCTTTTCTCCGGAACGCACGGGGTATTAATCCTCATTAGATATTTTCTTACTTACGGTGCGGAAACATGGACGCTTACCAAGCAAAATATGCACAAAATAAAAGTTGCACTGAGAGAGATGGAGCGTGCCATGCTGGGCATATTGCTTGTGGACCGCGGACCCGACGTAGAAATTTGTCGAAGAACCAAGGCCGAATACGTTGGTAAGCGGATCACAAAGTTAAAGTGGAGATGGGCGGGACACTTGGCTAGAAGGGAAGACAGCCGGTGGACCAGGGCAGTATCGGAGTAGTGACTAAAGGAGGGAAGGAGGTTGGTAAGCAGACCACCGACACGATGGTCAAACGACATCGTGAGGGTTGCGGGTCAGAAATGGATCAGGTTAGCACAGGACCGTGAGGAATGACGCAGTAAAAACGAGGCCTATGCCCAGCAGTGCGTTGATGTGGGCTGATTATAGATAGATTGACATAACTTTTGTGCGTACATGCTCTTCCCGGGCCTTATAAGCGGCTTGATAACTTCTGTAAGGCCCGCCACTGTGTTGCAATCCTCCACCAATCCAGACTTGGCCCCGCTGGTGGAGTGTGGCCCAACCTTCCTGCGATGCAGGAAGAGACTCGTGCCCGAGTAGTGGGGACATACAAGTATTGATATCGATCGAATTTAAAAGATAGCTGAATCGGGCCAAAGAGGTACCTTTTACCTACTTAATCTACATGTCTGTTCATGCAAACCACTGGCTGCTAATTTTCAACAGGTCATAACTGGTTACGAGCATCGATAGGTTACCTAGACGATGTCTAAAAGATTTTATGTTTGCATTTTAAATTAGATATGATGACTTATACAAGGTAAACAGTGTAACCATGTAAATCTGGTCTCGTTATCAGCAAATAATAATTCTTAATACTATTTGTTCTTTCTCAGTGTTATGATTAAAACACCTTGGTCTTATGATTAAAACAACTTTAAGCCGTTTTGCAGCTTCGCAATAGGGAGGTTAGATAAATCTTTATTTCACACCAGCAATCTTAGTCTTAAAATACAATTACTTAAATCACTCAAAAACGCTCGTAATTATTCGTTCGTCGATTACTCGTAAAATACACTGCTGTATATGGCACACACATACAAGTACCACAGATTAAATTTACTTTAAAAAGTTATTCAGAGGAATCTAGAATTGAGAAAGGAACGTTGCGTCGGTTGGGACATGTGGAGATGATGAAGGAAGAAAGATTGGCGAAATAAATATATATTGCGAATCTGAGTGGAAGGGCTGGTAAAGGACGTCCCAGGCGGACATACATCGAGCAAATAGGGGATGTATTAGTAAAGGGGAAGATAAAAAGTACCCGGAACCGGCATGCGTGCTTGCAACGACTTATGAACGTTGAAGAAGCGAAGATGATCTGTCGGGATCGTGGAAATCGTGGCAAGTGGCAGTCCCTGGTCTCTGCCTACCCCTCTGGGATACAGGCGTGAAGTTATGTATGTATGTGTATTCAGAGGAATCGCGTTTCTTATAAAAATACCGTCATTTACGAAGCTCACTTTCAGTCCATTGTTGTATCTTCTAGGCTACCGCCGCTCTGTATCTACGAGTATATTTTATATATACAAAAAAAATACAAAAATATTTAATTTGGTTATCAACTTAACATTAATTTTACACTGTGGTGGGGACTTCCTATTAAGTGTATAGACACCTGTGCCAGGAAGCCTCGCTCTTCTATACTAGATGAAAACAGTTAATTTCGGTACAAACATGCCTATACTATTGTATAATTTGTTTTTAACTATGTGTTAAATACATGCAATTAATATAATTTGATAGGTATTCATAAAAAAAATAACATTTTTTTGTGAATATCACTACGACTGCCTGAATGATCTTTAACGAACACTAAGATTAAGCAACATAGGGCGTGTTCAGTGCATGGATGGCTGACCGTCGATCACTAACGCTAGTGGCATTTTTCCGAGCGGTTCGGTGCTTCGCAAGGGACGTTAAGCAGTTGGTGCCAGCTGCCGTCGATAGATGGCAGTCGTTAAGACAAGTCGGAGGCCTTAAGGCTGCCAGAAAACTTCTGACAGTGTTTTCTCATTGGAATTCAATCTAGCATGGCGTTCAGATTACAGATTTTGGCTGCCGCTCGACTTTTTACGTAGAATTCTAAGTCATAAGCCTTAAGAGTCGTATACGACTTATTTGCTAATGAAGTGAGAATTGCCTCCCTGAGCGCACGCGATCAGAGGTGCTGTCGACTGTGCCAGAGGTACGTTTACATAGGTACCTTCTTCTTCTTCAGGCTTCATTAGTCCACTGCTGGACATAGCCCTCCCCTAATGTGCGCAAGGTTGTGCCATCATTGGGGGGTAATGCCCATAATCCCCACGCTGGGCATGCGGGTTGGGGATCGCAGTTTGGTGGAATTGTACTGCAGGGAGCGCTGCTGCCCACCCCCCGGTTTGTATCCCTTAGTCGCCTTTTACGACACCCGCGGGAAGAATTTGGGTTGGTGCTATTCTCTAGGCCGACACCGCACAGCCTAGCACACCACACAGGCTAGCGTAGGTACCTGTATTATTATTAATAATAATATTGAATATAATAATAATAATAAACAAATGATGCCAGCATTCTGGGCTCCCTGCCACGGGACGCCGACTTGGGGCAAGTATTTATTTGTAAATATAAAATTATGTTTTTATTAGTTACTAGCTGGCCCAGCGAACTACGTACCGCCTAGCAGACCATTCTTTAATTTTTTTAATTATTCTCTCCGTAAGTACATCCTCGAACTTCAAGGAATATGTTCTAAAACAAGAATCAGCTAAATCGGTTTAGCTGCTCTTGAGATTTGCGCTTACCAACACATTCAGCGATTCATTTTTATATTATAGATTTATTTTAGTTTATATTAATTAGTATTAAATTTACATACATCATAACCTCACGCCTGTATCCCAGAGGGGTAGGCAGAGACAGAGAAATTTACTTATTAATTTCATATTTAATTTTTTTATTTAGATACATAGGCAGGGCTACATATGTAGGATACGGATTCAATATTCGTATTAGTTAGTATTAGAATTTAGTATTAGTTTATCTCTATTTAGTAAAAAAACAGTTTATGTTTTTTTATTAAATACCATAAGAAATAACCTGTACAACATAAATAAATTCATAAACAAATAACATTTATTTCAGGCATAAGTGACTCAAAATTTTAGTTCGTCAGTTAGTTTCGGTCCTTAAATATAAAAAAAAAACAATAATAAAACCGTCTCGAAGTATACTTTTTTAATCTCTCAAAACATTTGACAAAAAGACCTTTCACGACGCAATTTTACCGGATTGAGTCCAATTATTCCTCGGTCTCAGCCTCCTTAGGGCAGTCCTCGAGTTTGACACACTTATTGGAGACAGTGTCTCTGACTGTGGGCGGGGTGCAGTAGCAGGCGGAGAAGTCGCAGACCTTGCCCCTGCGCTCTTCTTGAGGTTCCGGGTTGTCACACGTCGCCTCTCGCGTCAAATAGCCACACCCGCCTCTTGGCGAGTAGCTGTAGGTACCCTCTTCGCAGCCAGCGGCGCCTGCAAAGACGTTACTTTCGGGTAAGCCGCACTTCATATGCCTGCACAAAACCAGTACAATGCGTGAGTTCTATGATTTATAATAATTATGTCGATCGATATCAACCCTTGTATGTCCCTACCGCTGGGGGACGGGTCTCTTCCTGCGCCGCAGGAAGGTTAGGCCATACTCCACCCCGGGGGCCAACTCCGGGTTGGTGGAAGATTGTAAGACAGAAGTTTGTCAGAAGTTATCAAGGCCTCTGACATGGCTTAACGACTGCCATTACACGACAGCCGGCACCAACGGCTTAGCGTGCCTTGCGAAGCACGAAAGCGCTCGGAAAAATGCCACTAGCGGTAGTCACGGGACGGTCTCCCATCCTGTACCTGACTGCGCCTGTTGTTGCTTAACTCACGGGATTGTTTCCAATCACTTGGTTCGGCTAGGCCACGAGCGCTTCAATATATTATTATGTAACTCGGTTTTAACTGTGGACTTTGAAAAGACTAAGTTTGGAGTTTTTTTGTTCATTCTCCAAAATGATCTAGATTTTGAAATGGACACCTAGTTTGAATTGTAACGTTCATTGAGCCGCAGTTTCTCCGCTACTTTGAATTAAATGTGTTCTACACAGGCGAATGACGTAGTCTAAGACGATGTTTTTTATAAAGTCGATTCCACTGAAGCACTTTTGTCGCTTTGGGATGCTACCGCGAAACTAGCGCCACGAATGGAATAAAACACATAACTAATTTTATAAAACGTTTTTCAAGAAGTAAACTTCACTAATCTTAACCACTATGACTAGTTTTGGAACTTACTGTCTAGAACCTAGGATCAACAACCTAGGACTTTAATCTATATCCAAAAATGGCCGTCGTAAGCGCAAATCGATTAAAGTCTTAGAATGTTGATCTCGTACTATGTTCTACGCTATGCTGTTCTATGCTACGTTCCAAAACAAGTTGTAGTGGTTAAGCTCAATTTTAAGGTTTTTGGTGATTACTTTTTTTGAAAAAGACGTATTATAAAACAACATGCGATTTTGTATCTGTCACTGCAGTGTACTGTTCGTATTTATAAATATGTACAGTACGCATTGCAGTGCACTGTACATATTTATGATTGGTTCCTTAAAAATTCTACAAAAAAAATCAAAATAACCTGTTCCAAAATAACTCTAGTCACGCCGTAAACAAAAATGCTGTATTCAAATTGGTCGTAGTTAAACAAGGCGTCAGAAGCCTTTTGTCCCCACAGTTGACGTCGGGTTTTTATTATTAGTGTATCGATTTTTCATATAACTCGAGTTCCATAAAATCACGTATAACATTTTTTGTGCATTTTTATGCCCATTGTTAAGGCGCTGTAGCGGAGCGGTAGAGAGACGATTTCTCAATCGGGGTCGTGGGTTCAAATTCCGGCATGTACCGATGACTTTATTATCTAAGTTATGTACATTTGTGAAGTTATAGCAATACCACTCGCTAACTGCGAAGAAAAACATCTTGAGGAAAGTAGTTTCCTCACAGTGCAGTTTCTTCACACTAGTGTCTGAAGTTTTAACAAAACTTAGCGCTTACTACATACAAATACGTGCGCTTCAGTACCATGTCAAAGTCAAAATAGCGAATTTCTTATATACATCAGGCCAGAAGTGGTTAATGCGACAAGGTTCTTACGTGTTTACATGTTATTGCACGCGAATGTACAGTACAATGGTCCAACTATGACGCTAAGTGCAGAAATCTCAAGTCTAGCTATGTCCATTGTGGTATTTTATAAGCTCATGCATGTTGACTAAACTAATTAATTAATAATTCTAATTTTAAGAGAACATATGTATTGATCTTATGAAAATAAAACTTCTTAAACCATGAACCATAAATACAATGCCACTCCGATCTAAAACATAACATATAAACACACGCCTGAATCCCATTAGGCAGAGAACTTGCCTGTGACTCCGATGACGCTAAAACACAGAACAATTAAACTAACGCTAAACGCACATTTTAAAACTCAAAAGTCGCACCTTTCCAGTACAACCTTGGCCGGCCTCGGTGGCGCAGCGGTTTAGCACGCGGCTGTAAAACCGAAGGTCTCGGGTTCGATCCCCGGGCGGGTCAAACTAGGAAATGAACTTTTCTTGTTTGTCTCGGGTCTTGGATGTTATCTATGTATTTATTGTATTAAATCTATCGTCGAGTTAGCACCTTTAACACAAGTCATTTAGTTGTACTTAGTATAGGGCTAACGAGATCTGTGTAACATCTGTCCATGAAAATTTATTTATTTATTATTATTTATTTATTAAATGTATTTATTGAAAAATGTCTCGTGCAATCAAAAGAAAACCTTAAACTATAGAAATCCACAACAGTATCGTTATTTCATATAAAATAATATGAATAAATTAGCAAAATAGTCAATTAAACAAAAAAAAAACAAACAAAAATACACACACATACAACACAAACAAAATAAAATTAGTCAATCCGCCCCGAGACATATTCGACCCAAAGGTTCCCATAACGCTGGCAGCATTACGCACTGCTAGGGATATCTTTTGCATCAAATATGCTCCGGAGCGGTAGTCCAAGCGGTTCCTCAGACGACGACTTACCTCTTTAATAAAAGCTTTGCCCTGAACACCCCAGACCCCAGTGGTTTCCAAAGCCATGGGCACGAAAAAATAGCTGCTCGTTAACCGATTGTATATAAGCCATTCCAGTACGTAAATTGTCAAATTCTGACATTTTAGCACGATGAAACGCGTGGTCTGTGACTTCGGGCCAGGCCAGGACCCAGGCAGGGTCTGCCGCTCGGATCAAATTTAAGGGCGAATACCTCACTGTACTTACACCGTCCATTGATCCATCTGCACCCTCGTGGATACAAGACCGGGTCAGCTAAAGCCAACCCGACGAGAAGGAGAACACCGAAAATCGCTAAGACCTTCATGTTGCTAAAAACTCTTGAACTCGGCTGGGTAATATCAGCGCTAGGTCACTTAGATACAATACTGGCTACTGATCCCGAGCATTACGCGGTCCGTGTTTATATAAAATTTTTGTTTAGCAATTAGTAAACTTTACAGAAGGCTCATTTTTGACGGGATATGTGATGAATAGTGTCTTTGATTCACGCACTGATTAAGTACTCAATAAAACAGTTGTTTTAAAAACCTATTTAGAGGCTAAAAATTCCACCCATGCCGGGATTCGAACCCGCAACCTCTGGCTATCCGTGCCAGCGCTCTTCCAATTGAGCCAATGGGCGGCTCGCACACGGCGTCGCTGCCTGTCCGTAATACAGAGAATAGTGTAAAGAGGTTCGAAATTTCACTCATGCCGGTGAGTCGCCCATTGGCTCAATTGGAAGAGCGCTGGCACGGATAGCCAGAGGTTGCGGGTTCGAATTCCGGCATGGGTGAAATTTTTAGCCTCTAAATAGGTTTTAAATTTGTCCTTAGCACGGGTTAGTGCATTAAAAATAAAAATAGTATAATCATGTGGGTACAGTGATATCGTTCCGATGTAAAACCTAACTGCAAAGTAGGTAGTCGGGGCTGTAAGTGATGCAATTTGTTTAACACGCCAACCAGCACGGTCTCGCGCTAGTCTTATCCACTGCTTGCCGGCTACTTTACATAGGTCATCTGGCCATCTGGCTGCTCGTCTGCCCACCGACCGTTCCCCCACCCACGGCCGCCACTCTGTCACTGCCTTCGTCCATCTGCCATCATTCCGCCTGGCCAAGGCGGAAATATTAATTGGTAGATCACAATTAAATTCGTGTAATAGAAATATCGGAACTAATAATTGACACACAACTTTACATAACTTTTCAAAATAGTGAAGAAACGTTTTATACAGAGCAGTAAATACTATTACATACGTGTGCTTTCGGCGAAAACCGAAGCCAACTCTAAAGCCCGAGGTATATTCTAAAAGCTAACAGACTGTACCCATAACTTTATTTTAATAAAAAATATTCATTGTGATATCAGAAGGACAGTTTAAAATAAATATAAAAATGGTGTAGAAAAGGTTACACTATTTTTATTTTTAATGCACTAACCCGTGCTAAGGAACAAATTTAAAAACCTATTTAGAGGCTAAAAATTTCACCCATGCCGGGATTCGAACCCGCAACCTCTGGCTATCCGTACCAGCGCTCTACCAATTGAGCCAATGGGCGACTCACGGCATCAGTGAAATTTCGAACCTCTTTACAATATTCTCTGTATTACGTACAGGCAGCGACATCTGACTTAAGCAAATTGCATTACTTACAGCCCCGACTACCTTCTTTGCAGTTAGGTTTAACATCGGAACGATATCACTGTACCCACATGATTACACTATTTTTATTTTTAATGCACTAACCCGTGCTAAGGAACAAATTTAAAAACCTATTTAGAGGCTAAAAATTTCACCCATGCCGGGATTCGAACCCACAACTTTCGTTGCTTAGATAATAAATTTTGGGGTTATGATTTTGCTGTGCAATCAGTATTTTTTACAGGTATTTGTGGCAGTTTTTCTTGTAGACTTTTTAATATGTGATTTTATATGATTCATTTAATTATCTATCTATCATATGTAATTACTTATCAATATTACCATCACAGTAGCAAATACTACCCTTTGAACGAATCAACATGTGGTTGAAGACTGATTCCAGTTGTTCAACCACTGTTTTATATTTTTTCCGAGCGCTTCCACGCTTCGCAAGGCACGTTAAGCTGTGGGTGCCGGCTGTCATATAATGGCAGACTTTAAGCCATATCAGAGGCGGCTTGGCAACTTCTGACAGTAAGACCCGCCACTGTCATTCAATCCTCCACTAACCCGGACCTGGCCCCTGCAGTGAAGTATGGCCTTTCTTCGATGGAGGAAGGGACCCGTGCCCCTGCAATGGGGACACAAAGGGTGAGCAGGTGATAATAATCAAAACTATGACAAAGTTCACTTATGCACTAGGAAAGGAGAGGGCTATCTCTTTTTCTGATGTAACCGAAAAACCACACGGTCACTAGGGAAACGCGACATACCTACAACCAGAACATATCGACCGGTACTTGCATATCTCCTCGCACCACCATCCACGTCTCAAACATGACGATATCGTCACTGACGAGAATATCTGACTGTAAGTCGAAAGTTCAAAACATGGGACTGAAAATCTACTCAGTTGGAAAATGTTTATGTAATATACAGCAGGATAAAATACTGTGAAGTAACTAAAATAAACAAACCTAGCAGTTGCGTCGTATGAGTTTACTCGTAGTTCGCGGTTTCTTTTGACTGCACATGCTGCAAACTTTGCCTAGGTGCCAATTTTTCCATGTAAGGACAATTGTGGTACCTTGAAATATAATTTCTTCTACAGTGTTTAGTTTCGGTAACAACCCTTGTATGTCCCCACTGCTGGGGTACGGGTCGCTGTATCGCAGAAAGGTTAGGCCACACTCCACCACGAGGGCCAAGTCCGGGATGGTGGAGGAGTGTAAGACAATGGCGTGCCTTACTTTCAGAAGCTGCAATAGTGACCACCGCGCCCGTGGCATGCTGGTATGCTCTTTACTTGTGCAAATAAACTGTTTTAATTTTCAATGCCCATTGTATTGTATTCTCTAACGTATAGTAAGATATTATAAGGATTATTTTAGATTGTACCATTGCGCCGGCGCAACGCCGGCCCGCTGTAACCTGGATAGACGATTAAGGCAACCTCGATAACTTTTTGACCCATCGGCTATCATTTATTTTTGACTACCCAATGCTTGTTAATCTTGTTTTTGTCAAACGTAACCATTTTTGTTTTCAACAGTTTGATTTTTAGCCTTTCAGGAACAACTAACAAAACACCTAATAGCTTTTTAATTAATCAACTTGCAGAGGACCGACAAACATAATTCGACCGTGTACGGGTATACTAAAGGGCAAAATTAGAGTTATATTCATTCTAATGCACTAACCGTGCTAAGGACAATTTTAAAAACTTAATTAGAGGCAAAAAATTCCACCAATGCCGGGATTCAGACCCGCGACCTCTGGCTATCCGTGCCAGCGGATCTGAATTCCTACTGAGCTAATGGGCGACTCACCGGCATCAGTGAAATTTTGAACCTCTTTACAATTTTCTCTGTATTACGTTACGTTATTATTAATCCCGGCATGGGTGGAATTTTTCGCCTCTAATTAGGTTTTTAAAATTAAAGTTCCCGATACCGGCGGGCACTTTAATCGGAAGCAGAAAATGCGACTATGTGTTCTAAGTTGGATAAATAGTCTTGCCTCTCTCTCTGTTTGTGACCGAATATCCATGGCGTGTGTTGTGTTACGAACTGTTATTAAGACTTTCCTAAAGCCTTCTTCTTCAGGCTATATTAGTCCACTGCTGGACCATACTCTACCTTGGGGGCCAAAATCAGTATTGTGGAGGATTATACGACAGTGGCGGACCTTACTGGCGGAAGTTATCAAGCCGCCATAATGGTGGCTTGACGACTGCCCTTACATGACAGCCGACACAAACGGCTTAGCGTGAAAAATGACACTAGCGGTAGTCGCGTGATGATCACCCATCCTGCACCTGGCCGCGCCTGTTGTTGCTTAACTCAAGTGATTGATTCTAATCCCTCGGTTCCACTAGGCCACGAGCACTATTATCATAATGCAAAAGTTTGGATGGATGACCGCCTGTACGCAGCTACTAATAGTAATCACCTAGGCTTTGCTGTGTGATGTCGGCCTAGAGAATAGCACCAACCCAAATTCTTCCCGCAGGTGTCGTAAAAGGCTACTAAGGGACACAAACCGGGGGGTGGGCAGCAGCGCCCCCTGCAGTACAATTCCACCAAACTGCGATCCCCAACCCGCATGTCCAGCGTGGGGATTATGGGCATTACCCCCTCCCCCCACCAGTCATGGCACAACCATGCGCTATGGCGCTCATTAGGTGAGGGTTATGTCCAGCAGTGGACTAATATAGCCAGAAGAAGAAGAAGAAGTAATGAAGAGTTCCAAGACACGTAATTAGGCCCATACTCTCTCCCTCTCTCTCTGAGAGGCATAGGCCTCGTCCCTCGGGACCTAAATAGGCGACTTTAAAAAATAGGTGGGAAACCGGTAAGGGGGGGTTTGTTATGAATTACATACGTAACCTCACGCCTATATCCCAGAGGGGTAGGCAAAGACCAGTGACTGCCACTTGCCACGATCCTGACAGATCACCTTCGCTTCATCAACGTTCATAAGTCGTTGCATACACGCGCGCCGGTTCCGGGTACTTTTTATATTCCCCTTTTTATTCATCCCCTATTTGGTCGTTGTATGTCCGCCTGGGACGTCCCTTACCAGCCTTTCCACTCACATTCGCAATTATATTTGTTTCGTCAATCTTTCTTCCTTCATCCTCTCCACATGTCCTAACCAACGCAACATTCCTTTCTCAATTCTAGTCACTACATCCTCTTTCAGTCCACAACGATAACTAGTCAGACTATTGCGTATCCTGTCATTCAAGGTAACACTACACGTGTTTGTCAAAGACCTCATTTCTACTGCTATAATTCTACTTTCTTGCCCCCTTTTCCAGACACAAGTCTACCATACATAAGTGTTGGGACCAGCACACCATTATGAATGGCCAATCTAGCTCTTTTGGAGATGTTTCGGCTGCACACAATGGAATTCAAGGCACCCTTTACACATTTTCTTTTATTCTCTCTTGTTATGAATTATTTAATAATAACAATGTATTTTTTTTTGTTGTATGTGGTCTAACGTGTAGAGGATTTTTACCTACTCGACACTTTAAAATACAATAAAAAACTAGAAAACAGCAGCCAGAACTGGCTTTCGGTCTGTAGGCAAATACAAAACCCAGCCGACTGGTTTCTTCGCCAACTGCAAACGAGTAAACACACAAGTTAGATTTAATAAATACAATACATAGGTATAAGCCACAATCCAAACTACAGAACATCTAGTTTTGTAAACCTATTTAGAGGCTAAAAATTTCACCCATGCCGGGATTCGAATATAATGGTGTGGGTACAGCGATATCATTCCGATGTAAAACCTAACTGCAAAGTAGGTACTCGGGGCTGCAAGTGATGCAAATTACTTCAGCCGAATGTCGCTGCCTGTACGTAATACAGAGAATGTTGTAAAGAGGTTCGAAATTTCACTCATGCCGATGAGTCGCCCATTGGCTCAATTGGAAGAGCGCTGGCACGGATAGCCAGAGGTTGCGGGTTCGAATCCCGGCATGGCTGAAATTTTTAGCCTCTAAATAGGTTTTTAAATTTGTCCTTAGCGCGGGTTAGTGCATTAAAAATAAAAATAGTATAATCTAGTTTTGTTCCTTAAATTTTCTCGTTTTTGTAAACTTTGTTAGATATCAATCTCGTTAAGTCCTTGCTCCTTAAAATAACTGAAGCACAAAAAATGAGAGTTTATTAGTATTTTATTACTGCTGTCTTCTTTATTTCGTAAGTGGTTGGTAGTTGGCGTAGTTAGTTTAGAGACAAAAAGAGAAGTAATTTATTCAACGGCACAATACTAGAAACATAACGAAACAGTAAAAAATTCACAAAACGTTAACAGATACACAATGTTTACACTGCATTACAAACAAACAGAGAAAAGCGAAGCAAATAAGAACATTAAAAACAAATAATGGGCGATAGATATATTAAATAAAAGAAGCTAACAAATTTTAATATTTATGTTTAGTTAGTTGTGTATTTATAGTTCTAGTGTAGTTAGTTAAGTTGAAACAAAAGTCCCAGGCACTGCAGCGACCGACTGGTCCCTTCGCTCATCTAGCGTGAGTGAAGGTGCCGGACGCTGTACAAATCGTCTCATTACGTCGATGCAAAACCCTTAGTAGGCATGTAGTTCCAAGTTATTGGTTTATTTTTTCTGTTTTTTGTCTTTTTGTCAACGGCACATCAGCTCATTTTGGCACTAGTATTTGTTGTAAGATAGATTTTAATACATTATAGATTTTAGAAAACCTATTTAGAGGCTAAAAATTCCACCCATTCGAACCCGCGACCTCTGGCTATCCGTGCCAGCGCTCTTTCGAACTGAGCTAATGGGCGACTCACCGCTGCCTGTACTACACAGAGAATATTGTATAGAAGTTCGAAATTTCACTGATGCCGGTGAATCTCCCATTAGCTCAGTTGGATAGCCAGAGGTCGCGGGTTCGAATCCCGGCATGGGTGGAATTTTTAGCCTCTAAATAGGTTTTTTAAAATTGTCCTTAGCACGGGTTAGTGCATTAAAAATAATATAAACATTATAGATTGTTGGGATTGTCTGGTAAACAGGAGATCGCGAGTTCCAATCACGCCGGGGTCACCAATGACCAGAGTTTAAAGGAAAGTTATGCTGGTTTAGAGAAGAAACACGTATTATATCGTTTTTTTCAAACACGTTTACAGAAAGTAGAAATAAAAGTTAGGTACAAAATCCAAGGTGTCCTTGAGTGGAGACCGCGACTCGGCAAACGTAGTGTAGGACGCCCTCCGACTAGGTGGGATGACGATCTGCGAAAAACTGCAGGCAGATTCTGGATGCGGCAAGCTGAAGACAGGGCGCTATGGCGCTCAATAGGGGGGGGGTATGTCCAGCAGTGGACTAGTACAGCCTGACCACGACGACTATTCAATTCAACATTAGATAAATTGAATAGTCGTCGTCGATAAATTAAAAAAAAAATATTTTCACGGACATATTACACAGATCTCGTTAGCCCTATACTAAGTACAACTAAATGACTTGTGTTATAGGTGCTAACTCGACGATAGATTTAATACAATAAATACATATTTAACATCCGAGAACCGAGACAAACTAGAAAAGTTCGTTTCCTAGTTTGCCGCGGCCGCGGATCGAACCCGAGACCTCCCGTTTTACAGTCAGCAGCGTGCTAAACCGCTGCGCCACCTAGGCCGGCCAATGTTGAACTATTCAATTCAACATTTATGTTGTTATGGTAGTTATATTACTCGCTAATGGTGACGGAAGAGTAAGGAAACTCTAGATTTGAGGTGTTAACATACCTCAGCGCTTGCTCCGAGCAATGGCCCAACTATGAGACTAAGCGCGGAAAGCTCAGGTCTAACTAACCATGAGAACCTTCTGAAACTTCTTATTCTACCATTTACCAAGTGTGCTATGTAAAAACATAAGACTCCAAGTATTTTTCTATCAGTGCGCTTTTAACCAAGTGACCTAACGCTGATATTGCCCAGTCGAGTTCAAAATAACGAGAAAATATGAAGCAAGTGGTGATATTTGGCGTTTTTTTCCTGGTCGGGTCAACTTTGGGTTACCCGAACCTGCATCCACGTGGGTGCATTCGTGTTCTAGGAAATTGTAAGTAGCTCTATGTGTGAGATGTGGTATATTATGTAAATCCACAAAATGAATGAATTATACAGACTTTGTTACATCTGTCTAATTCGCATAACTACTGAAAGGTTTTTTTTTGTATGCTTAAATTATTTTTGTTTGTTTGTTCTGTGTTCTTGACATAAAATTATTTCGATATTGTCCTGTGCATGTTTCCTTTATTTGACTAGAATCATTGTTTACACAGCTCAATGTTAATACGAACGATTTGTGATTTTGATTTGTTTAACAATCAAATAATAAATTACGTCTTCGATTCTACTATTTTTATTTTTATTGCACCAACCCGTGCTAAGGACAATTTTAAAAAACCTATTTAGAGGCTAAAAATTCCACCTATGCCGGGATTCGAACCCGCGACCTCTGGCTATCCGTGCCATTTACTAAAGCCAGATGTCGCTGCCTGTACGTAACACAGAGAATAGTGTAAAGAGGTTCGAAATTTCGCTGATGCTGGTGAGTCGCCCATTAGCTCAGTAGGAAAGAGCGCTGGCACGAATTTTTTATTTAAATTTCTGAAGTTGATTTGCGTTAAGTCACTGAGTAAGTAGGTAAATACGTCAACCAGATGTCGCTGCCTGTACGTAATACAAAGAGTATTGTAAAGAGGTTCGAAATTTCACTGATGCCGGTAGTCGCCCATTAGCTCAGTTGGGAGAGCGCTGG
The DNA here is from genome assembly GCA_934045075.1 of Yponomeuta sedellus. Taxonomy (NCBI): domain Eukaryota; kingdom Metazoa; phylum Arthropoda; class Insecta; order Lepidoptera; family Yponomeutidae; genus Yponomeuta; species Yponomeuta sedellus. The sequence continues at coordinate 18,577,594 of OW203739.1, forward strand.
CACCATTAGCCAGAAGTCGCAGGTTCGAGTCCCGGCATGGGTGGAATTTTTAGCCTCTAAATAGTTTTTTAAAATTGTTTTTAGCACGGATTAGTGCATTAAAAAAAATATAGGAAAATACCTATCCAGAGATAAAGGAATAAATAAATAGCGATCGACAGAGTTGTCACTCATACAATTTAACTACGGATAGGTCTGCAAATATTGTGTTGCAAGACGTTTTTTGACCTGTTTACTGAATAGAGCTAGCCCACGATAAACTTGTAACTGTGCAAACCTCTTTACACCATTTCTTTATATTTTTAATACTGTCTATCATTTTCAAAATTTTAAATTACTTCACCCATTTTTGAGATTTCCTTAATTTTTTGGCATACTTTACATTTCAACCAGACCCGACTGCATAAATGTCTCTTTATCTGTTTATTCTTTTTTAATCGACTTCAAAAAAGAAAGAGGTTATCAATTCAACTCGTATGATACTTATTTTATCGAGTTTTCTGTATATAAATAAAATAAATAAAACACACTATAAGTAAAACAAAATGAATGAAAATTAAAGTCTGTTTATCTATCTCTATAATATAAAAATGAATCGCTGAATGTGTCGGTAAGCGCAAATCTCTAGAGCAGCTGAACCGGTTTCGCTAATTCTTTTTTTAGAATATTCCTTGAAGTACGAGAATGGTTCTTACAGAGAGAAAAACAATTAAAAAAAACTGATATGTGGTACGAAGTTCGCTGGCTCAGTTAGTTATATATAAAACGCTTTACAAGAACACAAACTGGTATATAGGCTATATTTTATTATATAAGAATGGAGCCTATACACAGCTCGTCCCGTGTCTGAGGTGTTCAACTACCTCGGTGCTTGGAATCCACAATCCGCGGTATGCACGAGTGTTAATTAACCCCTAATCATAAACGGGATGGGACCTATACAGGCTGCATTATTATATAATCACATATTATCATCGTCATCATCAACCCAGTGTGTCCCCACCGAGAGGCACGGGTCTCTTCTCTAAGGAAGGTATAAGCCATGCTACGGGGGCCAAGTCCGGATTGGTGGAGGCTTCTAAGACTAGTGGCTGGTCTTATTCTTCTTCTTCACGCTATATTAGTCCACTGCTGGACATAGCCCTCCCCTAATGAGCGCCATAGCGCAAGGTTGTGCCATCATTGGGGGGCAATGCCCCTAATCCCCACGCTGGGCATGCGGATTAGGGATCGCAGTTTGGTGGAATTGTACTGCAGGGGGCGCTGCTGCCCACCCCCCGATTTGTGTCCCTTAGTCGCCTTTTACGACACCCGCGGGAAGAATTTGGCTGGTCTTACTGCTTCTTAATAACATATTACCACTATAATATTATATTCCTTTGTATCTAACACTAGTTGGTGCTCGCGACTTCGTTTGCGTAATAGCTAGCAGATGGTAATTTTTTTTTCCTACTATCTCGACACTTAGATGTCGTCATATTTTGGACAATTCGTACATTATTTATATAAATTGTGGCCTAAGTGTTATTCTGATGTATAAGCTATATTATTGCAAAGTTTCATTATAATCCGTCCGGTAGTTTTTACGTGAACGAGTAACAAACATCCATCCATCCATACAAACTTTCGCGTTTATAATATTAGTAGGAAGTGAGATGTAGCTTGACTTACCAAATTATCAAACCATTTATCTTTGCCTCCGCAGCACAGATCAACATCTAGCATCTTTGCAACCATTACTTGTAATAATGTTACTTTCTCACTGGTGCTAACTTATCTTTCCAGGCGTCAAAGATTGCGAAGAGGGCACCATGGAATACTCCCCGGAGCACGACTGTGGCGTCATGACGCCGGAGGCTACGTGTGACGACCCGAAACCCAAACCGGACCCTATCGGCGCGATCTGCGACTTCACCGCTTGCTACTGCGACCCGCCCACCGTCAGGGACACCGTCTCCAAGAAGTGCGTCAAGCTCGAAGACTGCCCTAAAAGACCTAGGAAGAATTGAGCTTCGGAGAAACAGACGGGACTTTATTATAAAATATATATTTTATGGTATTTTCTAAAAATAAATCTTACTTATCAAAACTACTTCAGAGTCGGTAAAAATAATCTGTCGTTAAGGGAAAGGCGTACCTACAGAAAATTTTAAGTGCCTCCAAGGAGTACGTGTTATAGAGGAAAATATAGAGGAAACATGTTTTTATCATATCTATTCAACAAGAGCTCGTCAACTAGGACCAAAACCTGTTTGATCCCTAGGGTGTGATTTATATAAAAGAGTCGACGCGAAACCGAAATCGGACCCTATTGGTAAGATCTGCGCCTTCACTGCTTGCTACTGCGTTTCACCCACCGTCAGGGACACTGTCTCCAAGAAGTGCGTCAAGCTCGAGGACTGCCCTAAAATACCTAGCAAGAATTGAGTATTGGAACAGACCGACTTCTAACACAGCATTATATTAAATAGCATTTTTTGAAAATAAATCTTACTTATAAAAAACGATTCCTCAGAGACCGTTTAAATAGTCTGTTGTAGAGTGAAAGGGGTACCTACAAACTATTTTAAGTGCCTCTGAGGAGTGTTTTAGAGGAAACGTGTTTTTATCATATCTATTCGTTAAGGCCTCGTAAACTAGGACCAAAAGCTCTTCGATCCCTAGGCCGTGGTTTATATAAAAGAGACGATCCGAAACCGAAACCACATCTATCGGCGAGATCTGCAACTTCTCCGACTGCTGTGTCGTCCTGCCCACCGTCAGGGAAACGTCTCTAAGAAGGGCGTCGAACTCAAGAACTGCCCTAAAAGACCTAGGCAGAATTGAGCTTTATAATAGCAGATGGACTTCCAACATAGCATTATATTTTGAAGCATTTTTTGAAAATAAATCTTATAAAAACACGATTCCTCAGAGATGGTTTAGTCTGTCGTAAAGGGAAAGGCCTACTTACAGACTATTTTAAGTGCCTCCGACGAGTGTTTTAGAGGAAACGTGTTTTTATATGATAAAAACGTTTCCTCTAAAACACTCGTCGGAGCTATACACAAGAGAATTCGACAAGAGCTATAGTTAAATCCTCGTTAACAAGGATCAAAAGCTCTTTGATCCCTAGGGCGTGGATTATAAAAAAGAGACGACACGAAACCGAAACCGGACCCAAGAAGTGCCTGAAACTCGAAAACTGCTCTAAAAGAGCTAAGAAGAATTTAATATTGGAATAACAGACGGGCTTCTATTATAAAATATATATTTTCTAGTACTTTCTGAAAACAAATCTTACTTATTAAAACACGATTCTTTAGGGAAGGTTTAAATAGTCGTTCGTAAAGGAAAGGCGTACCTACACACTATTTCAAGTGCATCCGAGGAGTGTTTTAGAGGAAACGTGTTTTTATCACATCTATTCAACAAGAGTTCCCGCAGGTAACGCCTGATTCCATGCAACTATGTTTAATCTTACTGAAATGCATGCCATATGATTTTATTTTTAGTTAATTTTTTCATTATTTAAGTGAACTGTATGAACAGTTTTTTTATGAAAAATAAATATCTTTGAACCCATATTTAGCGGCATTTTATGAAAAATATTTTACTTTTAAAACATGTTTCCTTAGAACACTACTCAGAGTGTGAAACCACGCACTTTACAAATTAAACAAATGATTAATAAATAGCAATAAATTACTACGCGATTAAGCCCCGAAAATATTCTTACCAAACAAATAAGTTTAAGAACAACTAAAAGACGCGCGAAATAGATTCCGTTGCCGTGTTCCTTATTGTCTACATAATTAAATTCGGATTTTACTATTTTTTTGTAATTATTGAATTTGTCTGTGTGATTAACTCCAGAAAATACTGTATCGGACAATAAAATGTGGTACAAATAATTTTTTTTTTATTTTATTGTTATTCATTTGTTCCATTTATTTTATCATACAGGGTGCTAGAACCTAGAGTGTCTACCTCGGGAGCAACTCTATTTTAACTTCGATTAGTGTACTTTGAATTTAGAATCCTGAGCCGCCCTATGCTCGGGATTCTACTCTAGAATCCTTCAATCCGCTTTGGATTCAAAAAAAACATCTCGCCTTAAAAATTCCCTGAGGAAACAATCTCATATTTCAATCACTGATCTTTTATTACGCATGTTTTGGTCTTTATTTTTTCTTTTCAGTAATGAATAAGCTTACATAATAAACAAAATTCTTGATATATTTTCTAAAGATTTTATTACGCATGTTATGAACATTGTCATTGCCGAAAATGATAAGCACTTTTATTAAGCGATTTGTAAACTTTGATAGGTACCAGTTTTTGTTGTTGCCGGAAACGACTACCATGATATGATAATTTAATTCAATACAGTACCTTGAAATAATTAAAACCAAATCAAACATATTATTCAACGTAAGGAATTGACATTCTGTTTGCTGAATGTCAATGTACTGTAAAATATAAGCGCAGCATAAAAAGGCAGCGGGAATAACTCCGACCTGATCCTGACCATCTTTTCCCAAAACATCTTAGTAATACTCTCATAAAAAAATCCATGGTTTTAATATTATTCTGTCTATTTAGCCCAACCTCAAAATAATTACACTGTCTATATTCTTTTTTATGCACTAACCCGTGCTAAGGACCATTTAAAAACCTATTTAGACGCTAAAAATTCCACCAATTGCACGGTTAGCCAGAGGTCGTGGGTTCGAGTCCCGGCATGGGTGGAATTTTTAGCCTCCAAATAGGTTTTTAAAATTACACTGTCTTTCAGAATAAGTGAAATTTATATTTTCTTTGAGGTGACAGACACTTGAGACAAAAAATGTAATTTTTTTAGGCACCTTTTTAGGTTTTCCTTCACTGTTAGCGTGTAGTGTTGCGACTGCAAATTCGCAAATGTACGTAACTTGGAAATCAAACAGATTCATTGGTACATGCCCGCACGAGGGATCGAACCTGGGTCTCTCGCATGCGAGTCCATTGTTCTACCCATTGAGCTACCACCGCTGTACTGTATCAGACTGCCTAGGCCTGTATACTTCTGTATATTGTCAAGCCTGTACGTAATACAGAGAATATTGTAAAGAGGTTCGAAATTTCACTGATGCCGGGGAGTTGCCCATTAGCTCAGTTGGAAAGAGCGCTTGCACAGATAGCCAGAGGTCGCGGGTTCGAATCCCGGCAGGGTTGGAATTTTTTGCCTCTAAATAGGGTTTTAAAAAAGTTCCTACTTTGCTACAAGGCGGAAACCAAGAGAAGTTATTGTGATCTTATGGTTTAGACATATTAAATACAGACCGGTTCGATGCCCAGTGCAGGCATGCACCAATGACTTAATTTCTTAAGTTAAGAACATTTGTGAAGTTATAGTAATACCACTCGCAAACCATGAAGGAAAACATCGTGAGGAAAGGATGAGTGTTTGAGATGTTCAAATACTTCTTCCTCTTCTTCTTCAGGCTATATTAGTCCACTGCTGGACATAGCCCTCCCCTAATGAGCGCCATAGCGCGCAAGGTTGTGCCATCATTGGTGGGTAGTGCCCATAATGCCCACGCTGGGCATGCGGGTTGGGGATCGCAGTTTGGTGGAATTGTACTGCAGAGGGCGCTGCTGCCCACCCCCCAGTTTATGTCCCTTAGTCGCCTTTTACGACACCCGTGGGAAGAATTTGGGTTCGTGCTATTCTCTAAGCCCACACAGCAAATACTACAACGCTTGAATTTTCCAATCTACGGTGGGCACGCGTGGTGATTAATCCCATACTCTCCTTCTGAAAGAAGGCCTGTGCCATACAGTGGGACGTATGTAGACTCCATGAAAAATATGATAACGGTTTTGTTATTGGTAAAGTTACAAATAAAGGCGGCAGATTTTTGCACCGTTTTTTATTAGCGGTAGAAGCACATATTACATGAAAATGTAGGAAATGAGGGTGCGCGTTCTTTGCCCGTGGTACGGTTCTATTTTCCGCTGATGCGAAACATAAGCGCTCTGGTAGATCTGCAGTCAGCGAGCATACACTTAGCGGTACCAACCACTTTATACATTTCGATAAAGTTAAAGTTCTAGCCCGAGAAGACCGTTTCTTCCCTAGAATGATACGTGAGGCAATAGAGATCCGCCGGCATCTAAATTTTTAATAGAGATCGTGGTTGGAACATACCGGTAGCATGGGAACCAGTGCTTAAGTGCATGAGACCCCCTTGCTAGAAGTGTGACTGTAGAATAAATAATAAAAAATCAATTTAATTTCAATTAATAATCGGTATCTTTAAGTTCATATAAAGTAATTAGTTTATAAATTTAATTTTACTTCAATTACTAATAATCAATATTGTTGACTTTATATAAAAAATAATTGGTTTGTCTATTTTGGAACGTAACTTCATAATTAACTTTTGTAATTTTTGCCGAGGGTAGTAAACTAACCGTTAATGATTTCTAAAAGACACCTGTCACCTCAGTCATCCGGGTCCACGGATCCTGAAAAAGTGCCGAAACGTTGGAAAATTGTAAAAATGTAATAAACGAGCATAAATCCGTATAAAACAGTTTTAATTATGTCTACTGCTCGTGTTAACCTTAGAAAATTCTATTTTCCGGTCAACCGGACCACGGGAAAAAAATATTTTCCGTAGTTATCCAACGAAACATTGATAAACCCAGTGTGACCATTCTGAA